>MU225328.1:1018051-1041769 GCA_018584345.1 Thuja plicata | reverse complement strand
ATAGGAGCTATGACCTTCTTGGCTTGGACTGGGTGTTGTGTGTGGATATTGTCTTGATGTTGATGAAGGCTTTATCTTTCCTTAACATGTCAAAAATAGTATGTATTTTGCCATCTTAAGGAGGGGGTCATATATACGACCTCCCTCGTTCTATATTATGCATTTTTGTTCTAACCTTTTGTTTTGTAGCATGCTAAAGCCTTGGAAGGTAACGCACATAAGCTGCTAAATCTTGAAGAGACACGCATCTTTATTTCTATTTTTGCTAAATCCTCTGAAGGTAACACACATAAGTTTCTAAATCCTAAAGAGATACACATTCAATTACAATTCAATATGCTAAATCCTTGAAAGGTAATGCACATAAGTTGCTAAATCCTGAAGAGACACGCATTTTACAAAGGTATTCCATGGTGATATGAGGATATAGATCCATGGGTGCTTCATAAAAGCCATTAGAAGATGCACTACATACATGCATAAAGCCGCCAGAAGGCGCACAACTTTATGGGGTGACTATCAAGTACTTGCTTGGTAAGCCATCCTATCCTTTTGTGGTTCACAATGAGATACACACATCTCACTGGGTAAGCTAGCCACTCCTCTCTCATCTTTTCTATCTCCTATTATGCTTTTGGATTTAACAAAGACTCAAGTTCATCAGGGGCTTGATGGATTCCTTGTATCCTTAATCACAATAGGGTTTTTTTTTCTTCTACTTTACCAAGAGTTTGCATTCAGCCCATACTCTTGCTAAAGTGGGGGCTAAATGTATCATCTTAAAATGGAAGCACTCCATATTGAGATCTTTTAGCCTTCCCTAGTAATTTTTTATGGTCCTAATTCAGACACCTTCATGCATCCATGGAGTTTCATGTGCTTATGTGCCTGTTCTACCCCTCTTTTCTTCCTTTTCCTTCTATTTCTGAGACTCTGGCACATTTCTTGAGGTTCTGACCCTCTGGGTCAAGGTCAACCTCGACCCTGACCTAGGTCAGGGATGACCTCAACCCTAACTTAGGTCAGGGTTGACCTTGACCTTGACCCCAGGGTCCAGGGTCCTTGGGGTTGAGTCCCAGTTTCGGGGTTTCATTAAAATTTTATATTTTCCCTCTTCGGGGCCATTATTCCTTGAGTTAAGTGTCGAACTCTTAAATTAATATTTGCGGTGGACCTTTCTCGAGATTTGTGTAGGATTCCTAATTTATTATTTGAGATAAACCTTTCTCAAGTTTTTTGCCTAATGCTCAAATTAACTTTGGTGTTGGCCTTACCTCAAATTTTGTGACAAGGCTCTTAAATAATTATTTCTACCTTAAGGGTGGACCCCTTATAGAGTTTTGTGTCAAGAACTTAATTTGGTTCTCCTCTCCATGTGCACCTCTCTAGAGTTTTTTGCCATGGACCCTTAATTATTGTTTTCTATGTCGGCCTTTATGCCCCAAGATCACTATTAAAGAAGGGCTTTCCTCTCTCATTTGGATCTAAGAAAAATCTAAGTTTCCTAATGATTATAAAGTGAATCAAGAAGCAATACCAAGATCTCTCAAGCATTCAAGACATCTACATTCTCAATTCAAGCACTTGAGCACATTTACTTCCATGGAGCCATGAATTGGCATGGTCGATCAACTTCATACTCTTCTACAAAGTTCAAACAACTTCAAGCATTCATCCTTGTGGATCTAAGGATTTGAATCCACCACAAGGGTCTCCATACAAGCAAGGTGAATTTGTTTATTTACTTTGTTTATGCAATTTAAATTTGATTATAAGGTTAATTCCAAAACTGGGGTTTAACCAAGGCAAACCCCTTCCCCCCAACAAACAAACATCTTTTTCTTGCAGGTACAGGTTCAGGACTGCGGATTTGAAACTAGATCTGGATACCCTTTTTGGCTTTCTTTCAGACAGTGCGAATAAAATCACTTTCAGATCTTTGTAGGTTAGGGTCGACATTATTGGATCAGGGTTGACCTTTGTGGGTCAGGGTCAACCTTTTTCATAATACGACATCAAATCGGAAAACAATTTCTGGGTTTTGTTCATCTCTACATTCTGGTTCTAGATCATACTTCAGTTTCTCCAGAAATAGCATACAACCCTCAAAAAATAGAGTTATTTGATCTACACTATTTTAAGGTTGGTACTTCATCTCATCCATTTCAATTCCTAGAACTATCATATACATTCCTTTCTAAAATAGGAATTTAAGATCTTTCCTCTTTTCTCTCATTTCGAATGGATGATTTATTTGTGCATTGATCCTTCTTTTGGGTTAATCAATTTGGATCTTTCATTTGTGCATTTGAGGTTAAAAGGAACATCTTATCTTCCCCACATATCACACAAACATCTAAATTTTCAAATGTGACATATTTTCTTATGTTACACAAGGCTACATGTGTATTTCCCTCTAGTGATTGGTAAAGGAATGTTGGTGACCCTCTTGAGGCCAAAAAGAGTGTGTAGCTCCAAGATTTGCCAGAAATATTCCAAAAGAATGATCCTATCCCCACTATGCTTGGGCAATAGGTAGGGTTTTCTAGAGAATCCAGTCACCTGAACGAAGGAGTGTTGTTGAAATTGGATGAAGTAGTAGACATAAGAAATGACCAGAGTCATTGCCTCTTTTGAAAGCTGGTAACCAGCATCCCGAGTGGGTGTAAGAATGTTATAGTAAAAAAAGGTGTCATTTACTCTACCAAAACTAGGGAAACTGGCCTCCCATTGAATTTGTGGGAAATGGTCCCACGAAGCATTTTGGCCCAGGCCGGTCCCGAGGACACCGACAATGAGTAAACCGCAGGTTATGGGTCATTGATGCGCTAGTGCCCTAAAAAATTATGAAGTCATGTAGAACATGGAGGTCTAGGTGACCTTGACAAGTTGGGCATCCACATGATTGGCAATAATAGTGGCCCAATCAAAAATCTATTTAGTGGAGGTGATGTCGAACAAGAAGTAGTACATCCATGCTGAAAACTCCCATGCATGGGATTCTCTAAAGACCTTGCATAAGGAGATGATCCCCATTTGTATACTTTCTTTGAATTCTATGTGGGGGATCTCCAACTTCATCTTCCTATAATATTTTCTTGGGGTCTTGAGCCAGTTAGAGTTGAGGTATAGTCGGTCCATCTGCGGAACCTTTTCTAACTCATGCAATGCTAAGGCTCGGGTGATAATAGTAGCATTGGTGAACTGGGGGATCCCTAGCCCCAAAGTGAATGTTGCAGCATCTAGAGACACTAAGGGAGTTGTGTAGCCTGAACGAAGAGGAATGGTTAGTATGATAGCCTGGACGACTGTGTTATAGTGTTCCACCAATGCAAGAATAAGCTCTAGATCTATTCTGGAGGCTAGGGAAGAAGGTAACCTTGATGATTCTGGAGGCTATCACATTTAGTGCCATCAGATCTCTGGCCTTGTGCTAAATAAACATCATTTTTACCAAGGCCTGTAGTTTGGCCCATGCTCCAACACTTGTGTCAGTCATCATCTGTAGCTTGGAATCTACCTTAGATCCCAGAATAGTTTCTTCCTTCAGATAATTTGTAGTTAGTGGAAGCTTTTCTAAGGTCTTCTCGGCCTTGGTACTGGTGGTTGCCCTGGTTGAAGTGGTAGGGAGTTTTGGACTCCCAGATGGAGAAGATTCTTTAGACATGATGGATCTACAAATTTATTGGCAACCTGCAAGAGCGAACAACCGTCAATATATATATAAAATAATAGAATTCCAGATTCTGAAGATTTCATCATCACCCCACATCTATTGCTGAAAAGGTGTTAGTTAGCATCAAACCCCGAAAATATATTAAGCGAAATGACTTTCTTGGAATTTGATCAATGCCAAGGGGTCCGGGGTTTCTGGCTCATGCGGTGAACGAAATGAAGGTCAAAGGGGACCTTGGGACCTAGAGTTTAGAAAATTGACTGTTTATTAACATGACTAGAAATTAGCCATAGTAGGTTGACATGGGGTGTCACATGGTCATGCAATAAAGGGAGCAATAGAATTAATGGAAAAATATGTCCTAACATTCAAGGGAATGACTGCCACTTGGGCCAATTTTGAATGCTCACATGTGGGGGAATTAAACCCGCCATTAAAGCGGAGATGATAGAGGAGAGAGAAAACCTGCAAACTTGACTAAGCAAGGTGTCGATTTCAAATTTGTAGGCACTAGGGCATGGTGAGCTCGACATTTGATCACACACCAAAGGGGCATGGTGAGCTCACCACCAAATGGGGTGGGAATATATAGAACTCTATAGAATTTACATGCATAATCAGACAGAAGGCCAAAGAAAAACTTACAGGGCGAAGAGCAACTTGCAGACAAACCCAGAAACAAACTTATTTATAGCTAAACTAACAAAAATTTACAAAATCTATAGAATGTAAAAGAATTAGATTGTTTACAACTCCATAGATAGTGGAAAACCCTCTGGCAGAGCCATCCCACCAATAGGAGGTGACAACAAAGGACAGAATGAGAAACAGAGACAAAAAGAAAAATGCAAGAAACCCCAAAACAAAACAAGAAAGCAAAGAAGAGGAACCAGAAGGGCCTACCTTAGAAATGAGGAATGTGGGAGGACGAGAATAGGAAGTGCTTGGAAAATGAATAGCTCCGAATCACCTTGAATGCACAACTTCTAGTCACTATCAGGCACTATTTAAGCTTTGGGAACAAATCACACTTTACTGTTTAAATTGCTCTAATGGATTTGAATCACTCTGGGGTAATTTATTGGGGGTAAATGTAACAATGACTGGTGAAACTCTATTTATACCCCTAGGGTAAAAATGTACTACTTCTTTCTAGAAATCCTGAGAAAGGAAAACCTCTAGGCCCGGGGATCCCATGCAACCACACTCTCTAATAAAAGAGGATGTAGTGGTAGAGAATCCTGGTGTTTGGAAGTCCGGCTGGCACAAAGAAAACACTCCGGGATCGGGCCCTGGAGAAAGGAAGACCAAAAAGAAAACAACACCGGCCCCATAGAGGAAAAGGCCAAGGAAAAAAAATTAAACAAAAAGAAACCAAGGAATAATAAAAAGAAAAAAGGGTGGACCCAACATTTTGCCAAAAAAATGTAGGGACGGGTGTGCATGGCATAACATAAGGGTTGTAAGGAAACTATTGTTGCATAAAAAATTAAGTGGTTAGTTTATTTCATTTGGGATGGAATCTTGTTTAAAGGTGACCAACTATTCATACCTAGGAGTTCCATGAGAGAGAATTTGATTAAGGAGAAACATAGTGGAGGTTTAGCATGGCATTTTGGCATTGATAAGACAGTAGCTTTGGTGAGTGAGAATTACTTTTGGCCACAATTTTATAAGGATGTGAGAAATTTTGTACAAAATTGTAAGGTATGTCATGTCTCAAAAGGTAGTAGTCAGAATGTGGTGTTATATACACCTTTGACAGTACCAATCAGACCTTGGGAGGAGATTAGTATGGATTTTGTGCTTGGTTTGTGGAGAACACAAAGAGGATATGACTCAATTTGAGTGGTTGTGGATAGATTTTATAAGATGATATATTTCATTCCTTGTAAGAAGACTAAATATGTAGTGCATATAGATGATTTTTTTTCCAAGGAGATTGTGAGATTACATGGATTACCTACGAGCATTATATCATACTGGGACAATATATTTGTTGGTTATTTTTACAAGAAACTTTTGAAGAATTTTAAAGATGATTTGAAATTTATTCTACTTTTCATCCACAAACTGATGGACAGATAGAAGTTGTGAATAGGAGTTTAGGGAATTTTTAGAGATTTTTAGTTGGCGATAAGTTTGAGAATTAGGATTTATTTTTTCTAAAAGAAGATTTTTCTTATAATAATTCAGTAAATAAGAGCATAAAGAATACACCATTTGAAGTGGTTACTGGGTTTAATCCTAAGGGAATAGCATAATTTAACGATATCAGTCATGAAAATAAGAAGATTACTAGAGGAGATAAATTTGTTGAGGTTAGGAGATCATTTCCAGAAGGAGTGATACATCATTTGGAGGAAAGGAATCAAGTTTATAAGAGGAGAGAATACATAAAGATATTTCCTTGTAGATGAAATTATGGTATACTTACAGAAGGGTATATTTCCTATTGGTACTTATAACAAGTTGAGGATGAAGAAGTTTGGTCCTTGTAGGATCTTGAGGAGATTTGATTCAGGGAATGCATATGAAGTGGAATTACCAAAGGATATGGATATATCACCAGTGTTAATAGTTTCTTATTTTCATGAATATTGTGAGTCAGATTGCAATAGTAGTGAGGAATTAGATGTTAGACAATAGTATCCTAAGAAGCTAATGGATCGGATAGAGAAGATTTTTGATAGTAGAGCTGGTCGAAGAAAGAGAGCTAAGAAGTATATACAATATTGTGTCAAATGGAAGGACAGACTAGTGGAGGATTCTTCATGAATTTAGTAGGATGGCATTGACCACTATGGTTTTCCTTTGGCCCTAGAAAAGTGAGAGGCTCACTTTTTAATTACCCTAGGTATTTGATGTAGGAATATCATGGGATCTTGAAAATCTTGGATCTAACAAAACATTTTCTTTCAATTGTTTGTCTGTTATGCTTTCATTTTGTATTTCTATTAGTGATAGATTTGTACTTGTTCTTATTGGTTGTGGTCATAGTAGAGTGTTTGTGGCTTCAAGATTGATAATTTCCAATGATCATATTGTTGCCCCACTTTTGGTCTTCATACCTTTTAGACACAGTGGATGTTTAATGTGTAGTAGTGATCTTGAAATCTTTGTGTAAGTCCCGAGTCTTAGTCTAGCTATCCTCTTAGGCTAGGAGGCCTTTATCAGATTTCCCTAAATTGCCTTCTCTTTTGTGAGCCAAAGGGAATTTGTATCTGAAATCGTGTTTCATTGGGTAGGTTAAGTTCCCAAATCTGGTAAAGGTCATGTTTCGAAGGATTCTAACATTGGTTCTATATGCAGTCAAAGTATTTTGCCTTAACATACCCTTTTGCAGATTTGCCAGAAAATGGGTTCTGAGCTTCTCCTTGGTGAAAAATGACTTGCAGAGTGTGTTTTCCACAACAAACAAAATTTAAAGTGCCAGAGGTTAGTGGAAGTTGAAAATGAGAGATTTGGGAATAAGAAATCTTTGGACATTTAGATCAGATCTATTTTAAGCAAAAGGAATGGTTGAATGAGGAAGAATTTAAGATGCAAGATTGATGGAAAAAAAGTGGGAAATGGCTTCTCAGCTACTCCAACAGGTGAGTTTCAACCTGTGGAGTATGTTTTATACCAAATCATTTTATGGAAGAACTTTAAAGAAGAATCAACCTCATGAGTGATCCAGGGTATAAAGAAAGCTGATGACATCAAGACATACCATTTTAGCATCTCAATGAGCTAAAATTCTCCTTCAGTAGATTTTTTATGAGAGAACACTCCAAATGCATTTCTACACCGAAAGGGAAGCGGAGAAGTAATTTTCCACTACCTCTAGAAAGTTACTGTTACGGTTACTAAAGTGAAAAGATGTTTCTTAACGGCCCACGGGGGTAAAAGTAATTAATTCAAATAAAGCGTTTTTACTCCATAACAGACTCTTTCTTTAATGTCTTAGTCTTTTCATTCATGTGGTGTGGGAAGTCAGCTGTTAAACGGTAAGAATTCAAAAGTTATAAAATCAACACAGTATTCCAAATAGGACCTACTATTTATTTGATGAATTATCCAAATTGGAAATTCTTAGCAATAGTTGTTCAATGCTCTTGCACTTCTGAGAGATATACTTCATTATCAAGTCATAATAAGTTGAAGTAAGGCCATTAGATTTACAGAATTCGATGGGATGAATGGCATCACATCTAATTGGAATAAGATTAAAGACACCTCCTTGAAGTTCTTCAATAAGAAGAACTTTCAAAACATATTGAAGGCAGACCAGATACACCCTGTCACTAAGAAGTTAAAGGAGAGCGGGTTGGTGGAAGCTGTCAGTTTTCCTATTGTTGTTCAACCTCCTAAGCTTGTTTGAGAGTGCATAGCCCAATATAATCCAATACAAAGAAAATACTCTTGCCCAACAATACGGTGCTTCTATCCATTGATCGAGATTCTGTCCAGAACTCCCTACACATTCTAGAGTAGGTTGAATGTTTAGAAATGACGTATAGTTATGGAGCAAAGAAGGCAGTGTGGAAGAAAGAAATAATGAAGTCATGGTTTCAAGAATTGAGGAGCGACAAAGGAAAGTTGCACAAAACATTATATGATATGAATCTAAAGCTAGAGATTGTAGACATCTTGGTGCTACTCCATAGGAAATGAGGTGAGAGTGATGCACTGAACTTCATTGAGAACCATTTCTTCTTAGTCTAGGTGATCTATTCTCAACACCATTTCACCGATTGGGCACCTATGGTAAGCAAAAATCTCTCCAGTGCCCTGAGTAGAGCTAAGCTTCAGAATGAGTTCTACATGTCTTTAGTCCTTATATATATATTGGCCATAATTCAAATTTGGCCAGGGCTTCCTATATTAGAAGACTTCCTAGATGATGTTAAAAGCTATGAATTTTTCCCATGCCTACAATTATAGAACAGTTATATTGAATATCTCAGAGTTAATGATACATTCATGATCAGATTGTGCAGGGATCAACAAGGTTGCCCAAAAAGGAGATTTTCTCCTAAATCCATGGCTTTTATCGCTAATTTGGGTGCCTTTTCATTCAATTTGTGGATTTATCATATACTCATCTTGTAGGATTTGATGACTTACCTTTGAATTTGCCTAGATATCTTGATGATATGATTGTGTTGGTCGAGGTAATGAGGTAGGAAATCCAAGTGAACCTGCTCTATGCTAATGCTAAGAAGAAGGGCTATGATTTATCGATGACCATTGGAGCTTACAGTTGCGCATCCCGATTTGAGGAAATGAATGTTCTAAAGATATTCTCAAAGAGGTTTTAGTTTGAGACATATGATGTCTTGAGGCTGGAGTATGATCCCTTAAATTATGCCAGAGATTCTCTACAAATGAGTCATGCAATTCATCATGTTGATGATATTGAAGACTACTTGACTAATTGCAAAGATGACTTAGAGAGTAGAGAGAGATTCTACGTCAGGTTAACCATTAAACAAATCAAATGGTTCAAAGTTAACATTATAGTGGAGGGGTTGGAAGATGATGGTCAACATATGTATGATAATACATATTTGGAGAAAATAAAGCCACTCCATATAAGCTCTGAGACCATGCTAGGGAAAGCTATTAATAACTTAGAAACCTTAATGGGTGAGATTTAAAAAAGAATAGACCAATGGGTCAAATGGACTGCAGGTAGAAGGAAGAGGTTAGAAAGGAAACCTCCTTCTCAGTGAAACCTGACAAAAGATACTTCAAGCACTATAACAACTTCTTTAGTTGCAATCCCAAGTGTGGCCAAAGGTTCATCTCAGCCAGTCGCTGGAGGTTATGAGCCTCTTGAGAAAGAGATCCAACCAAAGAAGACTTGTGGAGAGGGCCTGCTTCTAGACATCAGTTTGACAGAAGAAGTAGTTTCTATAGACCTGTCCAAGCCTACAAAAGATCCCACTAAAGGTGCAGGACCTGATAAATCAGCTAAAGCTAGTGTTGTAAATACACAAGTTGGCACATTAACCCAAGATACTCCAAGATGAGGGTCCTCTATTGTAGTAGAGGTGGGTGACGATACCTCCAATACCTCAGCCATAGAATTAGATGAGAGGATTGAGATGAAACAAGAAACTACTCAAGTCATTAGATTATTTTCCTCCTCTCCTACATCAGTAAATCCATTTTCTTGCAGGCCTAAAGATACTCCTCTAGTCATCAGGAAGCTCTTCATAGAAGAGTTGGTCTCTACTTCCAAAGTTACCATTGTTAAATCCTTGATAGAACATACTCTAGAGTGTAAAAGAAAGAGAGAACAAGAGGGGACTTCCAGCAAAGATACTCTCTCACGGGCCTTGCAAACCACCACCATAGTGGGTAAAGAAAAGAAAGTAAAGACAATGTGTACACTGGGTCAAGATCTTGAAATAGGGAATTTCACTATGGAGGTGGCCAAGCCTACAAAGGAAGGAAGAATCAAAGATATGACTGCCTCCGAATTTCAGTTGCAGTTGTTTGACATGGGGTTTTCTTTGCATGACACCAAGGTAGACTAGTGGAAGTCCACCAATGTGGTAATAGAAGAAGAGCTTGAGGAGTTCAAAATTGCTAAAGTTAAACTTAAACAAGAAGTAGTTGAGATAACTAATTTCATCAGACAACTCATCACTCTGATTGCAAGTATTCCCGGTGCCCAGACCACTTTTTATCCCAGTGCTGCAGAGAACCAAGCCATCCTAGGAAAGTTACAAGAGGACAGACACTTCGGGAAGATCAGCAAGATGTGGATTGAGAATCTCAAATCTGAAGGAGTGGTAGTTGTCGATAAACTAGGTAACGCTCTCCTAAGGCTGGAAACAGAAAGGAATAATATTGAAAAGAATTTGCAAACTCTCACTTTAGAGAGAGTGAGATGTCAAGAATGCATAGTAATGCTGCACATGGTGGTTAAAATGAATACCAAGGAGGCATTAAAGGCCAAGATCTTACAGAAAGGAGATAAGCCTTTGATCGAGTGGCTCCAAAGCCTAGAATTTAAAATTGAGATGATCATGCAAGTGGAAATAGGGTTGCAGTAGAAAGATGTCTAGATAAAGGAAGAGCATAACAATTATTTTAAACTCCTTCAAGGTCTGCATGTGGAATCAAAGACAAGCAGTCAGGCCAAAGAAATGGTCGGATTGGGTAGCATGTAGAAATCATTTTTGGATTACATGCATAAGTTGGCAGAGCAATCTTCCAGCTATTTGGACAAAGTTCTAGAACTCCAATAGTCGAGTGGATGCATCTTTAAAGCCATGGAAGAGTTGAAGGATCAAATGGATGCAATCAAGAGCCTGGCCAAAGAAGATTCCAGATGGCTCATCAGATATACCAATGTCCATATTAATAGGCACAAGGAGCTCATCCCAATCATTACAGTTGTCACTTCCTATAGGGCTAAATTAGACAAGGGGAAGTAACCGAAGCTTAGATATATTCCCTCTTGTGCTAAATTTTGATAGTATTGTAATGGATAAACTTTTTTTTATCATTTCTGATTAGGGAGTTTGAATCGTTTTGGTTATCCCTTTTTGTAACAGTCCAATTATGGAACTCTATATGTATTATTTTCAAAATCAATACAAAGGTCGGCTAAATTTTGGTGTGAAAGATAGCATTTTGCTGATTCAAATTTGTATGTATGAATGCCATTTCTTTAACTTCTCCACTACATTGCATTTATCTATCTATTAAATTTGAATGTTTCTTTGGAATTAGATTTACAATTTGTGGTTGAATCAAAATTTTGTATTATGATTTGATACAGTTAATTAGGGGGAAATTTGGTGTTATTCTAAGTCTTGGAGATGTCCCTGTGAAATAGATAGATTCATTGTCATTTCATCATTAAATCTTTATAGTCTTTCATTTGCATTTTCATTATTGGTTATTTCATTACCAATTTTAAGGAGTCATATGATCGACGAAGTCTTGAAATTGGCTAAAATTAGAATTAAATTTTTCCTGCTTGAGCTATTTCCTATCTAGGTTTAGCTTGGTTTACCTCTTATGTTCTCGGGTCAAGAACATATCCCTATTAGAAAAGGAAGGATCAATATTTATTGAAGATCATTTACTTAAGGGAGTTTTACCTTTAAATTTAGAGGGAAATTAGTTGTTTAATCACAATTTCCCAACTATTGTATTCAATTGTTCTTAAATATTTGGGTATTCTAGAGTTAAAGAAAAAAAGGACAATCTATTTACCAATAGATTTTTGGTAACTTTGTAGGGGAGATGAACAATCATTATACCAGAAACATACCATGAGGAAAGATGGTGCTTCCTCATGAAAACATAATTTGTGTGCTCCAACCGAATCTTGGATTGCAAGACGATCAAGGGGATCTCATTTCCTCACTGAATAGTTTTGTCTAGAAATACAGGAGAAACACTGAACACTATAGAAAAACTATTTGATTGCTAGAGCACAAAGAAGATAGAATAGAAGCACTTGAAGAAGTCATCCAAAGGAGAAATTTGAGAAGGGAACAATGCCAAGCAGAGCGTGAAGCCAGACTAGAAGACAAGTCAGAACCCTGGAACATAAGAGGTTTATTAGGAGTGCAAAGAAAGAAGGTGGTACAGACCTAGTTTTTGAGAGACTTGCAAACCTTGATTTTTATCTACTTGAAGTACCCATCAAAAGAAAAAAAAAAACTAAGAGAAAAAGTAGATCTCCTTCACCTCCCAAAAATTCAACTCTTTTGTCTACTACCTGTCAATTTTTAACTTTGCACTTAGTAGTTTCTCCTCCTGTTGTGAATCTAACACCCTACCTACCTCCAGTAGTTATGGCACTTCCTTGGGCCACTGCAGTTGGACTATTGCAATTGGCATCATATAATCCCCTTCCCTTAGGTTCAATAAATAATTTCCCAAAAATTCTCTGGAGATGGGAAAGTATCTACAGATGAACACATTGCTATATTCTTTTCTTCAGTTAATATCCTAGCAATGCGAGAAGAAGATGTGGCCATCATATTATTCCACATTGAAACCCTTGTTAAGGGTGCTTTTGATTAGTTTCACCACTTACCCAATTCTTCTATCACAGATTGGGCCTCTATGAGAGCTGCCTTTGAGAGAAGATTTAAAATTGCTGAAGATGAACATGCACTTTGACACAATTGACCTCCATCAAGGAAGAGCCTTCAATCAGTATGAGAGATTTTGTGGCTGAATTCAACAAGCTTGTAAATCATATTCCAGCAGCTGACATGCCTACGAAAGGGAATTTGAAAAAATTCTTCATAAGTGTTATGCCACCAGACATCAATTATGATTTAAGTAGGGTTAACCTAGCAGATTTGGATGCGATGCAAAGAACTGCCATAGAACTCAAAGACCACATGATATCGATGGGAAAATGGAAAAGAGAAATACAGTCTAGATTCAGTCCTAGTAACACCATATCATCAGATGAGATGATTCAAAAATTATCCAATGAATTCATCACCTTCAATAGGCAGCTTCCTAGATTTAATAATCCCTATTAGCAAAACTTTCAAGAGCAACCTGGGAGAAACAATGAAGGGAGGAATGTCGATGGAAAGAAATTATAGTTGACTACTCCACCATAGAGGTTAGCTATAGAAGCTCCTCCTAAAAGGGGAAACATGTGTGCCTTCAATTTAACTATAGATCATGATGGAGAAAGTTGTCCCGATGTAGCTTGTGCTTAGAAAATGCATCAAACTAACAAATGGAATGCTGGAGTGTCTGGAGCTAAACCTGACTCATATTCACATGGCGACTCTAAAAAATTATATTTAGAGTATGAATCAGATTTAGAATAGGGAGAAACATGTTATGATACCATAGACAGGACCTCCTATACAGTCTTAACTCGAAGTCAAAAAGTTAAAGGCCACACTTCCACATCTCCACCAAAGAATAATGAGGCAACTACTTCCAATTCTAAGGAGGCTAATCAAGGATTGAGGATTCTACAACCAGGTAAGGAGAAAAGCTCTTTTGACATTATTTAATTTTGTAGAGATTCCAAAATTCAGATTTCCCCTATAGACTATCTTAAGTCTAATCCTGTAGAACTACAAAAACTAGTAGATTATTGTAAAGAGGGGAATTAGTATGTAAATTAAAATTCCATGAATACCATAGAAAATGATTCTATGTTTGCAGACCCAATTGAATAAGGTGATCCATCTATGTTGGCTACTTTCCTAGGCCAAAATCCTGACCCATTCTATGTGTCGGATATTAACGGTCACAAGTTAAGCAATTGCATAATAGACTTTGGAGCCTTAATAGACATTGTAATGCCATCGACTATAGCTAAAGCCTTGGGGCTTACCCTCAGTAAATCCTATGGTATGTGCTACTCTATGGATTCCAAACAAGTACCCCTGGTTGGGAAAATCAAAGATGCCCAAGTGGCTCTAGCAGCACATCCTGAGAAGAAAATGTTGTTAACAATACTTGTTGTTGATATACCTGCTAGTTATGGTTTTTTGCTAAGAAGGAGTTTCTACAGAGACCTGGGAGGGGAAATAAAGTTATATTGGTCTCAGGCTCTAATCCTAGTGGGTAAAAAAAAGATAAAACTAGTCCTGGAAGAAAAAGCTAAGTTTACAGTCCTGAAATCAGATGACCCTAAAGTCCAAATTTTTTTATCAAGAATTAGAATTTGGCAATTATATGTTGTTTACAAATGATCATGACAAGGAAATTGAACTCAGGGAAGGAGGAGATCATTTTTCCATCAAGGAAACACCATCAGAAATCTAGACCCTCAAATTTGATGGTAGTTGTACATCATCAAGATTTGGTGCAGGCGTGGTCTTAATATCACCAGATGGAGTATGTGAGCCCATGGTTTATAAAATGGAGTTTGGGAACACCAACAATACTGCCGAGTATGAAGCCTTTCTACTAGGAATTATTGCTACAAAGGAGAAGGGTGTGAAAATATTGAGAGCCCGAGGTGACATAGAGTTAATCGTGTGCCAAGTCAAGAATCAATACTCTGTAAAAAATCACAAATTAAAAATTATAGGAACATAGTATGGGATGAAATAGAAGCATTGGATGTGTTCTTTATTGAATCTGTACCAAGAGAATTGAATTCCAAGGTGGAATCTTTAGCATTGTCAGCCTCATTACTCCTCCCTCACCCAGAGTTCAAGGATAAGAAGTATCAAGTAGAGGTTATGTATCAACCATCTTTGCCTGATAATGTAGAAGATTGGCAGGTGTTTGAAGATGACAAAAACCTCCTCCTCTTTTTGGAGAGCGGTGGCAATTTCCATTAAGATCCTCCTCGTGATCATAAGTAAAATTGTCATGGCAAGTGGAAGAAGGACACATTAGAGGTCATCTAGTTGCAAGGCAACATCATTCATCCCCACTTAGTTACACTTGAAAAAATCTTCAACAGACATGATACTTTTGTTAAGAAGAGAATTGAAAGAGGTCCTACCACTAGTGAGTATGAAGGAATTAATATCGAAAGTGAAAAGGGCCCTAAAATGATCAATATTGGGAAATGTTGCACTGAAGAAGAAAGGGAAGAGGCCAAGAAACTCATCTTGGAATATCAAGATGTTTTCACCTGGAGTTATGAAGATCTGAAAAGCTTTATGAATGGTAAATTCAAACACTAGATTCCCTTAAAACTTGAGGCTACCCCTTTCAGGAAGAAACAAAGGATTTACAATCCCAAAGTTGCTAATGCAATATTTAGGGAAGTGGATAAAATGCTTAAAGAAAGGATTATCTACCCTATTCATCACTCTACCTAGGTGGAAAATATAGTACCTATGAGGAAGAAGAACAAAGAAATAAGGATCTATGTAGACTTCAAAAATCTCAATCAGTCCTCTTTGAAAGACAACTACGCTCTTCCCAAAATGGATCATCTATTGCAGACTATAGCTGGAGCTGAGATGATGTCTATGTTAGATGGCTTCTTGTGGTACAACCAGATAGAAGTGGATAAAGAAGACCAACATAAAACAACTTTCACTACTCCATGGGCACTTTCGCATGTCACAGGATGCCATTCAGGTTGATCAATGTCAGGGTAACCTTTCAGAGAGGTATGGATCTTTCTTTCAGTGATATGAAGAAAAAAATAATTGGTATGTATCTGGATGGCCTTACTGTATTTTCTAGAAAAATGGTAGATCATATAAATGATTTAAGGAGAGTATTGCAAAGTTGTAGAGAGGACGTGATTTCAGTGAATCCCGAAAAGTTAGTTTTCTATGTGACTGAAGGGAAATTGTTGGGTCACATTGTCTCTTAGGAAGGCATAAGAATTGATCTAGAAAGGGTAAGAGAAATCTATAAATTGAGCTTACCTATGAACAAAACTGGAGTGAAATCATTTTTCGGTCAAGTAAAATTTCTCAGAAGGTTCATTCTAGATTTTTCTGAGATTACCAAATGCATAGTGGACATGATGAAAGGGAATGTAAGTTTCAAGTGGAATGAACCTAGTAAACAAGCTTTCAAAAGCATCAAGAACACCATAGCCAATGCCCCGGTGTTATGTCATCTAGATTACAAGAAGGATTTCATAATTTATTTTTATTCTTTTGAACACACTCTATCAACTATCCTCATTCAGGAGAACGAGGAAGGAGTCCAAGCTCCTATCAATTTTATGAGTACACCTCTAGAAAGTTCATGATCTGAGATACTCTCAGACTGAAAAATATGCTTTCACAGTAGTAAAATCTTTAAAGAATTTCAAATTCTAAATTTTACACTCTCACTGTCTTGTATATGTGCCTGACATTGTAGTAAAAAGCATATTAACTCAGCAGGAAGTGGGATGTAATAACAGAGGAGCATGGGTGGCTAAAACTCAGGAATATGACATAGAAATCAAGCCCACTAAGCTGGTGAGAGGAAATGCACTATGTAAAGAAATGGCAGAAAACTAAGTGGACGAAGACCCTAAAAAATACACAATTGGTCCTAGCAGTAAGTATGCAAGATCCTTGGTTTGAAAATATTGTGTATTTCTTGACATACGGTGAATGTCCTTAAGGATTGACTTTGAAGAAAAGAAGAGATCTAAAACTGAAAGCTTCTAAATACATAATTTGGGAAGATAGATTGTATAAGAGATCTATAGATGGAACTTCCCTTCAGTGTGTTGACAAACAACAACAAGAGAATCTGTTTAGGGTGTTTCATGATAAAGCTTGTGGTGGACATTTCTCCTCATCAGTTACTACATTTAAGATATTGAGACAGTGCTATTACTAGTTGGGAATGTTTATAGATGCATATCATTGGGTAGCAAGATGTGAGAAATGTAGAATTTTTACTGGCAAACCAGAGTTAGTAGCACTACCCCTTAGACCAGTGATAATTGAAGGTCCTTTTCAATAGTGGGGTCTTGATTTTATTTGTCCTATAAATCTCACATCTAACACAGGCCATACCTACATAATCACTTCAACTGGCTACTTCAAAAAATAGGTGGAGGCAAAAGAAACCAAGAAAACTACTTCAGAGGTAGTATGTGAATTTATCAAAGAGAACATCCTGGTAAGGTTTGGTGTGCCTATTAAGTTAGTTATGGATAATGCCACATAATTTTCTTCTCAGGAAATCACCAAATTTTGTTTTGAGTATGGCATTATGATCAGTCACTCATCTAAATATTTCTGTCAAAGAAATGGTCAAGCTTAGTCCAGTAACAAAAATTTGGTGAGCATCATGAAAAATCTTGTAGCAGACAACCAGAGAACTTGGCACAAGAAAATCTATGAATCCCTCTAGGCAGATAGAGTGACTCCTAAAAGAGCCATTGGTGTATCCCCTTTTGAACTTGTCTACCAGATCGAAGCCAGTCTTCCATTACCACTAAAACTGGTGACTTGCAAACAGAGAACAACAATAGAAGATGGTATATATGAAGATGGTTTAGAAAAGAGGATTTTGTACCTAAAAAAACTTGAAGAAGAAAGAGATAAAATGGTAGATCATATCACATAGCATCAAATGCGTGTGATGAACTTTTTTGATAAAAAGAGAAGACCCCAGAAATTTATGGAGGGAGATATAGTTCTGTTATGGGACAAGCATAGGGCACCCAAAGGTATGCATGGGAAATTTGAAACATTGTGAAAAGGACCCTTTAAGATCCAACAATAATTTGAAAGGAATTCTTTTAAAATGACCTATCTAGATGGTGAAGCACTACCCCTAACATACAATGGTCAAGAATTGAAGTTGTATTAGATCTGAATTTAAAATAGGTAACCCCTGTATTGTACAATAGTTACATTTAGTTCTTGATTTTGTTTTCTTTAGTTAGGTTTCATTTTTTTTTCCTTTCCGTGTCTTTCTTTAGTTTTGTTGTAAGCTACCTTTTATTGAGCTTTACAAAACTAGAGATTTGAGTTCCTTGCTTTGACATGTGAATGTCCAAGTCCCTAGACAGAGCTAGTTGTTACCCCACTTTTGGTCTTCATACCTTTCAGACACAGTGGATGTTTAATGTGTAGTAGTGATCTTGAAATCTTCATGTAATTCCTCAGTCTAAGTCTAGCTATCCACTTAGGCTAGGAGGCCTTTATCAGATTTCCATAAATTGCCTTCTCTTTTGTGAGTTGGAGGGAATTTGTATCTGAAATCATGTTTCATTGGGTAGGTTAAAATCCCAAATCGAGTAAAGGTCATGTTTTGAAGGATTCTAAAATTGGCTCTATATGCATTCAAAGTATTTTTCCTTAACATACCCTTTTGCAGCTTTGGAAGAAAATTGGTTCTGAGCTACTCCTTGGCTGAAAATCACCTGTAGAGTGTGTTTTCCTCAACAAACATAATTTAAAGTACCAGAGGTTAGTGGAAATTGAAAAAGAGAGATTTTGGAATAACAAAGCCTTGGGTGTTTAGATCAAATCTATTTTAAGCAAAAGGAATGGTTGAATGAGGAAGAATTTAAGATGCAAGCTTGATGGTCAAAAATTGGGAAATGGCTTCTCCGCTACTCCAACAGGCGGGTTTCAACCTACAGAGTACATTTTCTACCAAATCATTTGATGGAAGAACTTTGAAGAGAATCAACTTCATGAATGATCCAGGGTATAAAGAAATCTGATGACATCAAGACATACCATTTTAGCATCTCAATGAGCTAAAATTATCCTTCAATAGATTTTTGAGGAGAGAACACTCTAAAGGCATTTCTTGGTCGAAAGGGAAGCGGAGAAGTAATTTTCTGCTACCTCCATAAAGTTACCATTACAGTTACTAAAGTGAAAAGATGTTTCTTAACAGCCCATGAGGGGTAAAAGTAATTAATTCAAATAAAGCCATTTTACTCCATAACAGAATCTTTCATTAATGTCTTAGTCTTTTCATTCGTGTGGCACGGGAAGTTAGCTATTAAATGGTAAGAATTCAAAATTTATAAAATCAGTACAGTATTCCAAACAAGAGCTACCATTTGTTTGATTAATTATTTGAATTTGAAATTCTTAGCAATAGTTGTTCATTTCTCTTGCACTTCTGAGAGATATACTTCATTCTTAAGTCATAATAAGTTGAAGTATGGCCACTAGATTTACGAGATTCGATGGGATGAATGGCATCACATCTGATTGGCATAAGATTACAGACACCTCCTTGAAGTTCTTTGATATGCAGAACTTTCAAAGAAGATTGAAGGAAGACCAAATACACCCTGTCACTGAGAAGTTAAAGGAGAGCGGGTTGGTGGAAGCTGTCAGTTTTCTTATTGTCGTTCAAGCTCCTGAGCTTGTTCAAGAGTGCATAGCCTGATATAATCTAGATACCAATAAAATCCTCCTACCCAATGACATAGTGCTTCTATCTATTGATCAAGATTCTGTCCAAAACTCCCTGCACATTCCAGAGAAGGCTGAATGTTCAGAAATCACCTATAGTCAGGCGATTACTGAATATAGAGCAAAGAAGGTAGTATGGAAGAAATAAATAATGAAGTCATGGTTTCAAGAGCTGAGAAGCGAAAAATGCAAGTTGCCCAAAAAATGATACAACATGAATCTAAAGCCAGAGATTGTAGACATCTTGGTGCTTCTCTATAGGATCCGAGCTGAGAGTGACACACTAAACTTCATTGAGCACCATTTCTTCTTAGTCCAGGTGATCTATTCTCAACACCATTTCATCAATTGGGCTCTTATGGTAAGAAAAAATCTCTCTAGTGCCCTAAGTAGAGCTAAGATTTAGAATGAGTTCTACATGTCTTCAATCCATATATATATATTGGCCATGATTCAAATTTAGCCAGGGCTTCCTAGATTAGAAGTGTTCCCAGATGATGTTAAAAGCTATCAATTTTTCCCACATGTTAATAGTTACATAACAGTTATTGTGAATATCTTAGAGTTAATGATAAATTCACGATGAGACTGCGTAGGGAGCTACAAGGTTTCCTGGAAAGGAGATTTTCTCCTAAAGCCATGACTTTTATCAGCCAATTTAGGTGCTTTTCATTCAATTTGTGGATTTATCATATATTCATCTTGTAGGATTTGATTACTTCCCTTTGAAGTTGCCCAGATATCCTGATGATATGATCATGCTGGTCGAGGTAATGATGTAGGTACTCCAAGTGAACCTGATCTATGTTGTTGCTAAGAAGAAGGGCTATGATTTCCCGATGACCATTGGAGCTTACAGTTGCGCATCCTGATCTGAGGCAAAGAATGTTCTGGAGACATTCTCCAAGAGGTTTTAGTTGGAGACATATGATGTCTTGAGGCCCATAGTATGATCCTGTAAATTATGCCAGAGATTCCCTACAAATGAGTCATGCAATTCATCATGTTGATGATATTGAGGACTACTGGGCTAATTCCAAAGATGAATAAGAGAGTAGAGAGAGATTCTACGCTAGGTTAACCATTTAACAAATCAAAAGGTTCAAAGTTAACATTTTAGTGGAGGGGTTGGAAGATGTTGGTCAACATATGTATAATAATACATATTTTGAGAACATAAATCCACTCCCTATAAGCTCCGAGCCCATGCTAGGGAAATCCATTAAAGACTTGGAAACCTTAATGGGTGGGATTTACAAAAGAAAAGAGAAATGGGTAGAATGGACTACAGGCAAAAGGAAGAGGTCGGAAAGGAAGCCTCCTTCTCATTGAACCCTGATAAAAGATACTTTGAGAATTGTAGCAACTTCTTAAATAATGATCCCAACTATGACCAAAGGTTCATCTCAACCAGCCGGCGGAGGTGATGAGCCTCCTGAGAAAGAGATCCAACCAAAGAAGACTTTTGGAGAGGGCCCGCTTCCAAACATTAGGTCAACAAAAGAAGCAGTTTCTATAGACTTGGCCAATCCTACAAAAGAGCCCACTAAAGGTGTAAGACCTGAGAAATCATAAAAAGCTAGTGTTGTAGATACACAAGTTGACACTTCAACCCAAGATACTCCAAGATGAGGGTCCCCTGTTGTAGTAGAGGTGGGTGAGGATACCTCCAATACCTTAGCCACAAAATCAGATGAGAGGGTTGAGAAGAAACAAGAAGTTTCTCAAGTCATTATATTAATTTCCTCCTCTCCTACATCACTAAATCCATTTGCTTCCATGCCTAAAGCTACTCCTCTGGTCATCAGGAAGCTCTTCATAGAAGAGTTGGTTTCTGCTTCCAAAGTTACTAGTGCTGAATCCTAGATAGAACATACTCTAGAGCATAAAAGAAAGATAGCAGAGGAGGGGAATTCCAACAAAGATACTCTCTCATGTGCCTTGCAACCTAGCACTAGAGTGGGTAAAGCAAATAAATTAAAGACAATTTCTACAATGGGTCGAGATCTTGAAATAGGGCATTTCACTATGGAGGTGGCTAAGCCTACAAAGGAAGGAAGAATCGAAGATATGACCGCCTCCAATTTTCAGTTGCAGTCATTTGACATAGGGCTTTCTCGACATGACACCAAGGTAGACTAGTGGAAGTCCACCAATGTGGTAATAGAAGAAGAGCTTGAGGAGCTCAAAACTACTAAAGTTCAACTTAAACCGTTACAAAACAATACAAGAGGGAATCATTTACCTAATCTACCGATTCATTTTTTTTATCATGATCATGCCATCTCACCTATATGTTTGAGGCCGACCTTATTGTATGATTGCATCTCTTACTGTTATCGTTGGAGGTTGATCCAATTTTTTCTTAAAGTCTTGACCTATTTTTTATAACACATTTTATTTTCTTGGAAATTGTGATCTTTTCTAGATTAACAAACGATTGTGTTTTCTATTTAAGCTTATGGCCTTGTTCCTAAGGGAGATGGGAGTTTTCATAAGATTATATAATCAACTTGGCTAGTGTTTGTTGGATATTTATGATCCTAACCAGGCATGTATATTTCGCAAGTGAGACTACATGTTACATATCTATTTTAATTGATTAACCAATCATAATTGAAGGTTGATCTCACATTTTCTCAGAGTTAGCTTGTTGTCTTGTTGTTTATGTTGTGTTGAGTTGGGTGGAAGGATTGGACTAATCTCTTGAGGTTTCTTCATCCCTCACTACATCAGTGCTAAGTAATCCATTCATTCTCATGAGAGATGGGTTCTTGAACCATACTCACAAAACATGGGTCAATGAATTTAACTCAAAAAACTAGATAATTTAATACTAACAACAATATCACCATTTGACTTGTTGTGGAAAATATATCATACTTATCTACATTGTATTAGCTAACATGTCATCATATCAATTTGAAAAAAATATTTAAAAAAGATATTTTAGGTGGCAAACACTAGGCACTATGTTATATTCTTTTGAAAAAGGTACCACTTTGTGTGCTCCCCTTTATGAGACACTTAATCTCCATAGTTTTCAACAAAAAAGTAGTTTAGAAAGTGGATTCGAACCACTTGAACTCTTGTTCTTTTTGCATCTTAAACTTTTGAGCATAACTATCATGATTTTCATTAAAGTTGATAGTTTTCTAATTTTAGGGGTGAAAGTGGCATATTAAGACCACTTTTTAGTCCCCCATCTTGGTACACTTACCCTAATGTTTTGACTATGAGGTAAATCAATTCTATTGATTGATCCTCTAGACACCATAGATACATTGGATTAGACTAAAGGCTTTGGTAAGACTTGAAGAAAACAAAACTACCCAAAAGATGTGGGACAAGGTATGTAAAACCATGCTACATACACTAGGTACCGCTGATGGACAAATAATAGGATGAGGAGTGAGACAAACACCTCTATAATATCCTAAAATCATTTCCCAAATAAAAACAAGTGAGAACAAACACTAATGAGATATTTGTATGTTTGCAAGGCTTTAGAAGGCTTCTTTAAATGCCCCAAATCGGCTTGGAACAATGGTAAACATCTTCAATTACAATAAGGAAGCATAATTTTAAGGGGACTAAAACACCATCCAAGGATACTCATGACATTATGAAGTTATTTTAAGTGCAAAAAAAATATTCCTAATGGCTTGTACCCTTATAATGCCATAGTAAATTATAAGGAAAGATACACATATAACTTGTGATTGTTACCAACATCAATGTATACAAATCACATAAATCTATTACATCTCATTGTTTACAATATATTTCAAGAGGAATTTTCTATATTTTTTATATCAGTACATAACTTTTAATTCCAATATAAACAAGTTATATTTTCATGAATTTAAATGAACTAAAAGTATGAGAGAATGAGAGAAAGTTCGAGTGAACTTGTCTTCAATCCTCAAAACCAAGATCTTTGGTACCTAATAATTGTTTCTAATGCCACCTAACCATGTTAAAACCTAACATCCACCCCACCGTACTCATGGAGATATTCAAACTTAAACCATACAATCAAACAATGAATACACAGAAGATTTATACTTACACACACCATACATGAAGTATACACATCATACAAGATCAAAGAATCCATATCTCCAATGGGTTGAAATACTATATACTATATATATATACATATATATATGTATATATATATGTATATATGTATATATATATGTATATATGTATATATATATATGTATATAT
>MU225328.1:976217-992155 GCA_018584345.1 Thuja plicata | reverse complement strand
ATATTCTAAGGGGTCTTAAGAGGCCCTAATGTGTCCAAAGGGGTTGTAATGGGTCCTAAGGGGACCTCTCTCTCTCTCTCTCTCATGATTCCTATGACTATTATTGTGTTCTAAGGGGTCCTAATTTGGCCTAATGTGTCCTAATGGGTCTTAAGGGGTCGTAATGTGTCCTAAGGGTTCCTAGGACCACTTAGAAACCATTAAAACCCCTTATGCAACACTAGTACACATTAGAGCCCATTAGTGTGTCCTACAATGATTACTGTATTCTAAGGGTTCTTAAGAGGCCCTAATGTGTCCTAAGGGGTCGTAATGGGTCCTAAGGGGACATAGGATCTCTCTCTCTCTCTCTCTCTCATGGGTCCTATGACTATTAATGTGTTCTATGGGGTCCTAATGAGGCATAATGTGTCCTAATGGGTCTTAAGGGGTTGTAATGGGTCTTAAGGGTTCCTAGGACCACTTAGAACCCATTACAACCCCTTATGAGACACTAGTACACATTAGATCCCATTAGTTTGTCCTACGATGATTACTATGTTCTAAGGGGTCTTAAGAGGCCCTAATGTGTCCTAAGGGGTCGTAATGGGTCCTAAGGGGACCTTGAACCACTTAGGACCCAATATGATACATTAAAACCACTAAGAACCTTAAAGAGTGTCCTTAATCAATTCAAGGGCTTAATATTATAATCAATAGTCCACTGAGAATCATGTTCAAAACAATGTGCTGATTCCTGAAATTTGGCTAATTCTGAAATTTCCTAAAAACCCTCAAAATCTAGAATCTTTATCTTAACTCCTATGAAGCTGAAACCACTCTCAAACATCCTGGAAGTATATACATAAAATTTAACTTAAGTATAAGTTACATACTTATACTTAAATGTTGCATTTTATGTAATGGCCTAGTGCTGCAATTGGTCTGGCAAGGCCTGTTGGGCTTTCTTCCTCCCTCCCTTAATAATTTTTCATAATGTTACATAGGGCATACACCCTAAAGGGTGCACGCTCTATTGGTTTTGATTTCCCAAGCCTTAGGATAAGGAAATCAAATCCATAGGGCGTGCACCCTATAGAGCGTACACCCTATGGCTTTTTGGGGACCAAAAAAAAGTTTGGCACCTTTTTGGTCCCCCATCTTGGTGCACATACCCATATATACGATGATACATACATAGAGAAGATCAAGCTCCCCATAAGCTCTAAACCCATGCTAGGTAAATCTATTGACGACTTGGAAACCTTGATGGGTAGGATTTACAGAAGGACAGAACAATGGGTTGAGTGGATGGTAGGCAGAAGGAAGAGGTCATAAAGGAGGCCCCCGTCTTGACAAACTCCAACAAAAGAGACTGAGAGCACTCTTGCATCATCTTTAGGAACTATTCTGACCATATTCAAATAATTAGCTCAACCAGTGGGTGGAGGTGACGAGCCTCCTAAAAAGATGATTCCATTGGATAAGACTTGTGGAGATGGCTCAGCCCCAATCATTGGTTCAATAGAAGAAGCAGTCTCTACAGAACCAGTCAAGTCTATGACTAAGCCTGTTAATAATACAAAAATAGAGAAACCAGCCCATGTTAGTACCATGGGCATGCAAGCTGATACCTCGACCCAAGATACTCCAAGGCGAGGGTCTCCTATCATAGTGGAAGTGGGCGAAGATAGTTTCAGCACAGCGGCCACAAAATCAAATGAAGAGGCTGGAAAGCAATAGAAAGTTGCTCAAGTTATTAAATTGGTTTCCTCCTCCCCTACCTAAGTGAATCTATTTGCTTCTAGGCCTAAAGCTACTCCTCTAGTCATCAAGGAGCTGTTCATAGAGAAGTTGGTCTCTGCTACTAAAGTCACTAGCGCCGAGTCTTGGATAGAGAACACTTTAGAGCACAAGGGGATGATGATAAAAGAAGGAGCTCCTAGCAAGGATACTCTTTCCCAAGACATACAGTTGAGTGCTACCATGAGAAAGATAAAAAATAAAATACTCTATCGATGTTGGGTCGAGACCCAGAAACAGGAAATTTCACCATGGAGGTAGCGAAGCCTACGAAAGAAGGCTGGATTGAAGATTTGACCACTGCCAATTTTGAGCTACAGTAATTTGATATGGGGCTGGCTCATCATGATACTAAAGTGGATTGGTTGAAATCCACCAACATTTTAATTTAAGAAGAGCACGAGGAACTCAAGACCGCTAAGATTTAGCTTAAAGAAGAAGTCGCTAAACTAACTAACTTTATCAAAAAGTTAGTTACGCCAGTTGCCAGCTTTCCGAGGGACCAAACCACCTTCAACCCCAATTCTACAGAGAACCAAGCTATCATAGCTAAGTTTTAGGAAGATGGAAATTTTGGGAAGATTTGTAAAGGATGGATCAAGAGGCTAAAATCTGAAGGGTTGGTAGTTATTGAGCAGCTGGATAGCACTCTACTAAAATTGGAGAAAGAGAGAAGCTACATTGAAAAGAATTTGCAGACTCTCACATCAGAGAGGGTAAAGTGTCAAGAATGCATAGTCTCTCTGCATGTAGCAGATAAAATGAAGACTATGGAGGCACTAAAGGTCAAGATACTATAGAAAGGAGATGAGCCTCTGATTGAGTGGCTTCAAAGCTTGGAGTTTAAGACTAAGATGGTCATTGAAACAGAAGGAGGATTGCAACAGATAGATGTTAAAATCAAAGAAGAACAGAGAAAATATTTTAAACTCCTTTAGGGTCCACGCAGAGTCATAGACAAGCACTCAATAAAATGAGATGATCGGAGTGACCACCATGTAGAAATCCTTCTCCTACTATGTGGATAAGTTGGTAGCAGTCCTCTTCTCACTTGGATAAGGTATCAAAAATCCAACAGTTGAATGGATGCATCCGTAAAGCTATGGAAGAGTTGAAAGATCGAGTAGATGTGATTAAGAGATTGACCAAAGATCACTCTGGATGGCTCATCAGATATACCAATGTCCATGTCAATAGACATGAAGAGCTAATTTTGGTCATCACAACTTTCACTGCCTATAGGGAGAAAATAGATAAAGGGAAGAAAATGGAAACATAAATATTCCCTCTTGTATTAATTTTGATAAAGCTTTTAACAGATAAACATGTGTTTATCATTTCTGGTTAGGGAAGTTGAATCATTTTGGTTACCCCTTTTTGTAACGGTCCAACTCTGGGATCTATATGTACTCTTTTGAAAATCAATAGATGGTCGGCTAAATTTTTGTGTGAAGAATGACATTTTGCTGAGTCAAATTTGTGTATGTCTGAATACCATTGTTTTAACTGTTCCACTGCATTGCAATCATCTTTCTATCAATTTAAATGTTTCATTGAAATTGGATTTACAGTTTATGATTGAACCGAAGTTCTATATTATGATTTGATACAGTTAATTAAGGGAAAGTTTTAGTGTTATTCATAGTTTGAGAAACGTTCCTATTAGATAGATTAATTCATTATTGTTTTAACCAGTAATCTCTCATTCTTGCATCCTTCATGATCATTATCTATCATTGTATTACCAGTATTTAGAGCTTGTATGATTACTGAGATCTCGAGATTGGCTAGATTTAGTTGAATTTAATCTGCCTAAGCTAGTTCCTGTCTAGGCCTAGCTTGGTTTACCTCTTCTATTCTCAGGTTAAGAACATACCCCTGTCGGAATAGGAAAGATCAATATTCATTGAATATCATTAATTAAAGGGAGCTGTACCTTTCAAATTCAGAGGGAAATTAGTTATTCATTTACATTTCCCAACTGTTGTATTCATTTGTTTCTTTAATATTTGGGTATTTTAGAGTTAAAGTGTAGAAGAAAAATCTGTTTACCAACATATTGTAACCCTTTGAGAAATAATGTGATGTATCTTTATGATTTAGAGGCAATAGATATGATATTGTTACTTATTTACCATGGCAATTGAGTTCAAATGCATATTAGAGAATTTTCACTACCTTGCTTGATAATCTTGTATTAACAATTCCATGACCACTTTCAATTATTCACTTGATCTAGGAATTAAAAGGATTCCTTTGGAGTCTAAAACTAACAATAATGTTTAATATGAACATAAAATAAGATTGAATTATGAACAAAATTATTGTGTAATTAGAGTAAAGGCTTCAAAGCTACGGTATCATTTTACGATACCACATTGAAAAATATAGGGAGCTTTATAATAATAAGGTGAAAAAATCAAGATCTCTATGACGGTAATGTCTAGGTGCATTGTATTGCTATGAGAGACATGTAAATTTAGAGATTAAATAATCCTTCAAATCTTAAAAATTGTTCCAATGAAAAGTAAATTAAAAAATATTTTGAAATAATAGTTTATAATGATTTAGGTTTAGGAAAGTTAAAAATAAAATCTTAAAACTCAAGGTCATACGAATTCTAGCCATACATTAAAAAAAAAAATCCAATAAATAAATAAATTTAATTCTAGAAAGGTTAAATATAATGGGTTCATCCTAGAGTATGCACAAAATTTTTCTTCACAAGCTTGCTTAAATGAACTAATATGAAGTGTGGAAGTAAGGAATGTGCTAATGCAATTTTTAAAAATAAAAGTTAATATAAGAAATAAAAGGATTTATTTTGGATGTTGAAAGAAAAAACTGACCTAATTTGAGAGAGGAGATGTCGCATTGACAACATAATCAATAAATCTAGAAATTAAATGGACGTGAAAATATTGATCACATATAAAATAAAGCAAAATGGTCTTTGGATTGTAATTCAATGTTTTGTTGAGTTAAAAGCTAGATATCTTGAATATGGAATGGTCAAATACACTAAAATTGATTTCAATAATTGATTCGCCACTATATTCTAATTTTAGGGTGGAGTCTTTATGAATTCCCTAAAATCTATAAATTGGTTGCGTATATATATTTTGATTGAGATCTTGGCCTCTCGAATTAATAATAGTGAGTTCAAGAAAATGTATTATCTAAAATAGAATTTTGACTTCTAGAAGTGAATCAATAGAATATAGATTCAATTATATTAGACTCACCACAACTGGGTGTACCTATGTCTAAAGTGAGGTGGTGCTTACAAATTTTATTTAGGAAATCAGTAGGTGGTGTTTCTGATTATGGTAAAAATAGTTTTTGAAGGGAATCGTAACCCTATACAACAACAAAAAGATAGGAAATAGAAGTGTGAAACCCTAAAAGAGAAAGCTGGGGGACAAAAAAATAGGCATTACAAAACCCACCCAGCACAGACTACTAGAAAATAAAACCAGCAGCCCCAATCAAGCACATCAATGACAGCAAAAAAGAAGAAACATTAAAGCTCTTGTTGCTCAGAACCTAGAGAAGAAAGTGAAGGCCTTACATTAGAGCTCGGGAATAAAACCAACAACAAGATTATCTCTTATACCCCTTCTTATGGGATTGAAGTTTCATATAAAAGGAATGAGAGTATCTCTTAAAAGATTTACCTTTAGTCGTAATCCAACCTTCTTGCACTTTGGCAGCCTCATCCTGCCAATAGGGAATCCATAACCAAATTCCCAACATCCATTAAATTTCCAGCTCCCAACACAGGCTCAACCTACAGAGATCTAGATCCTAGAGCCCTCCCAACAGAAGAGGGAGAAGCAAGAGGGCTTGCAGAGCCAACATTAGCTAGCGAACCAATAGGAAAGCTAGAACCATCCAACATGGAAGAGATAGTTCAAGAAAAACCTGCAACAATAGAAGCCTACACAAGGAAAGAATTGGCAAGGGGAGCATCCACATATTCAGCCCCAAGACTAACACCAATAGCTTCATCATTAGGAAAATCCTTTCCCACAACAGGCACAAGAGAAGGCACAGGAGAATCTGAAGCAACAACCTGGGAAAATCTCTACTGCAAAGAACTCTTCACAACCATGTAATGTTGAGAAGAGGAACCCTACCACCACAAAACAGAATGCCTGGTTTTACCCAGACTATATTTGGTTGCAATATGACATGCTTGAAAGAAAATTTTGCACCTGAAAGAGATACCTTCATAGTCCAAAGACTATATCCAACTTCCCTTAGGAGAAACTAACCTAATATCTGTAGGCAAGCCCTTGGAAGCATCTATATCCACAAATATATGGGCATAGGTGGTGAAAAAGTATCTAAAATCTCTAGGTGGTGTCATCCTTGGCCAAATTTTTATATATCATAATTTATGGTGATGAATGAAGATGAAAGATAGTAGAAAAATATATAAGATGTCTAATTTGATGTTTTTTGATATACACTATGATAATAATATTGCGATTACTTTATTATAATGTTATCTACTAATTCTTCTATCTCCTAGAATTCTTTCAAGTAAATAATGTCTTTAAATACAATAACACAATATAAACATTTATTCAAATGTGTTATAGGTCAACTTACAATGGCTAGTACGATAGACTTGGTAAAGTGTTAAATTAATATTTGACTTTCAATGTCCAAGGATTTGATTTCGTACCATGAAAGTAAAATATGTGAATTCTACAATTTGATATTTGGTCCATGTTTGTGAATGCTAGATCTATAAAAATGTTGTTTTCAAGGAGTGACAATAGGATTAAGATAGGCTATTATGACAAACCAAATTTATGAAATAATATGTCATATGTAGGCTTGTGCTATTACTACCTGGATTAAGTGTGTGGTTTTGAAGTCAAACTCATTGACCCATGAGCTTGTCTTATGGGTCAATAAGTTTGACTCAAAAAGCTACACACTTAAATCTTGACATCAATATCACAATTTGACTTTCTCTGAAAAATATCTCCTACTTATCAATGTGTAAACTTATTATTATATAACATAATTCCCATTGAAGTATCCCAAAAGTAAAAAAAGGTCGTAAATATATGCAATTTTCACCACTATAATTATTATTTGAAATTTTATTTTTTGATGAATAGTGCCTTTTCCATTAATAAAATATCAAAGTTACATATCCACAAAAAATGGGTCAGGGGACATAAGAATCACCCCGCAAAGTTCACACGGCCAAGCCGGATACAAAGCACAACTATTCATAAAAAAAAATAGGCATATAGCCATTATGCAACAATAGCAGTGGCAGAAGGAGGAGGATCTTTATCATCAGAACCCCACACATCATTGGGGTTGACAGGAGGGTCAAGAAGCGACCACCCATCATCTTTAGCTTCTTCTTTTTCTTTCTCTTCTACCCTAGGTGAAAAAATGGCCAAAGCCAGGCTGGGAAACTTGGAGGAGGTGGCGGGAGGCCAACCAGAGCCACGGTGAGAACCAGGAGCATCAAGAGGGACAGACTGAGCCAATGCCAGAGACCACCCAGAAGAGGGATGAGGCAGAGAAGTAGAGCGGTGCTGCAAACCATCACCACCACCTCTCAGAGAGTGGGGGTAGGGATCCTAGAAATGCAGAGTGCATGAGTGGTGCAACGAGGAGCTGCACCCGTGGCGGTGGCCTTTGGGAGGAGTACCTTCAGCAGAAATGGCATCAAGCAGAACCCGTGCAACAGTACAGGGAGCATTTCCCCAATGATTGAGAAGCTCCTGCAAGTGAGCCACCTCGAGGGCCACTTTATTGGCCTGAACTTGAATCTACATCATAACATTATTACATATGCAAGCCTTGTTATACAGAGCAACATTCGTATCAAGAAAGTTGTGAGAAAAAATAACAACATTCCTATCTTTCCATAATGTGAACAAAATCTCCATCCTGAAAGTATGCCAAATTTGGATAAACTTGGAGGAAAGTCTAGGGGAATCTCCTAAGACAATCATGTGCCAAGAGAAAGGCTCAGGCCGAAAAGGCTTGAAGAAATCACGAATCCACTGCTAATACTGTTGAGTTCTCCTACAAAACTAGAAGATGTGCAAAAAGGATTCAGGGTGACCATATAAGGGACAATGAGGGTCTTGAACACCCATTTGTTTGAGCCTAGGGCCAACTAGTAGCCCTTGAAAAAGTAGGCACCACACAAAGAGAGCCATCTTAGGCTCCGTAATGGCAGCCCAGATGGTTTGAAAGTGAGAGCTCCAGTGGGATGTCGATGAATGAAGATGCCATCTTTGATTAAGGGTGTCTATCATCAGAAGATGAGGAGATAACCACCTATAGTCTAGCCATGGCTTAAAATTTCTGAAAGGCGTGGCAGGATACCATTTCCAATCTTTCCACCAAGGCTTGACAGATTGAATGCCAATTTTATGAAGCAGGTTGGCAAGAATCACAAAAACCAAAAGATCAAAAGTATGGCGATCAGAACGAGCCAAATGATACTGTACCTACATATCCTCCCATGAATAGAGACCCATAGAGGCTCTAGAGAAGAGGTCCTTGGGAGTTCAGATGCCACATTTGAAAAAATTAAGAGCACTAGTCCCTTGAGTCTTATCCAAAGGGATGCCTTGAATAGAAAACAATGGAGACCACCAGAAGCTCCGCTGATTGAAAGATAGACCATTACGAAAGGAATCAACATCCCATTAGAGCCAAGGTTTAAAATCTTCCCAAGCTTTCCAAATGCTCTTGATGACAAAGGTACCCTGGATTTAGTGAGTAAGGTCTAGAGACCAATGCCTTTCCAGGCTGGCCTATGAATAGGAAAACCCGAAGAGATGCAGTGCCAAACAATAATTTTCTACACCTCATTACCAGTAAGAGGATGGATAATCCACTTCGCATAGAGAGAAAGTCCCTACCTCTGAGTGGAGAGAAGGCCAAGGCCGCCAGAGTCGCAAGGAAGGCAACAATACTCCCAGGAAACCCTATGAAAACCATGGCCGTTAGCACCAGAGGCCCAAAGAAAATCTTGAAGAAAATGCTCCAGCTTGAGGTAAGAAGCCTTTGAGGGAGCCCAACAAGAGGAGTAGTAGACATGCATAGCAGCCAAAACTTTGGAACAAATCTGGAACTTTCCAGTAAGCGAAAGAGGCTTGTAGATCCAATATTGCAGCTTTCTTTCAATCTTAGCAATCACAACATTCCATAAATCTATAGAGGAGCCATGGAAAGCAAAGGGAATACCCAGGAAACAAAATACTTCCCCATTTTGACCCATTTCCAGCCAAAATTGTTAAGCCAGGCAGGGACTGGAAGAAAAGACTGCCTGAAGCAAAGGGTTTTAGACCATTGAATAGTAGATCCAAAGGCTTGACAAAAGGTGTCTAGGCACTGCAAGGCATTGGATATGTTCTCCTCATCCTCAATAAGAGTGAGAAAGGAGTCATTAGAAAAGTGGCCATTAACAAGCTGGGAGGAGGAATCAGGAAGAGAAATGCCACAAACTAATCCAGAGGAGACAAATTTGGCAAGCAAGTAGCCAAAGCCTTCCGCAGCAAGCACATACAAAGCAAGAGCCAGTGGACAACCTTGCCGGATGGATCAAAAAAGCCCAAAAGTATCAGATTGGGACCCATTGATGGTAATGCAAGTAGAGGCATTGCCAAAAAGCATTTCCACAGACTGTAAAAAGTGAGGACCGAATCCAAGAGCTTGAAGCATAGCCAGAATAAAAGGCCATTCAATGCGGTCATAGACTTTGGCAAAATCAATTTTGAAAAATAGGGTAGCCTACTTAGAATGGCGAGCCCATTCCATCCCTTCCCAGATAGCAATAATGTTGTCAAGAATATACCTAGACTTAATAAAACCAGTTTGCTTCGGCCAGATAATAAGAGGAAGGAGATGTCTAATTTTAAGGGCTAAAGCTTTGGCAATTATCTTGTAGGAGACATTCAACAAGGTGATGGGCCTCCAATTGAAAATATCCTCTAGATCACCAGATTTAGGTATGAATTTGATATTTCCTTTATTAATTAAAGTACCCAAAATTTTATTGTGAAAGGCCTCGAGATAGACTTTGTGCAGGTCAAGACCAACAACATCCCAAAGATGTTTGTAGGACTCACAAGGGAAGCCATCGCATCCTAGAGATTTATCATTGGCCATAGAGAAATATGCTTCTCTGAGGTCAGAGATGGTAAGCAATTTCTCACAAAAGGCATGCTACTTGACTGCTAGGCAGTTTGGAGTAACAGCAATACAAGCCTTCAGAGCCTCTTCCCGGGCCGCAGAATTACCTTGTGAGGAAAACACTTGTTCATAGTGCTGAACAAAAGTTTGCAGAATGGCCAGAAGTTCTGTAAGTGTGTTAGATCCTTGCTTAATCTTTTGAATACCCACATTGGTATGATGGGCTTTGAGAGCATGAAAAAACTCCTTAGAGGCCTTATCGCCCACCTCCAACCAATGGAGGCAAGCTTTGATTTGAGCTCCATAAGAAGCATAGGCATCATCAATCTTCTTCTCATGACGAAGCTAGGCCAGCTCAAGCTGGAGAGTAGAATCAAAAGGATTCAAGGCAAGCAAATCAGTAGCATTGTGAAGAGCCTTAGTGTTAGTTTCATAAGCATGTTTTTTGTAACAAGCTAACTATCGATCGTAAATGCAAAGAAATCTAGCAGTGTGGGTAATGGCGTCATTCCACCATTGAATCCAACCAAGATGAGTGTGGGGCTGAGGCTCTAAATTCTATACTTGAATAATGTGAGAAATAGTGTAAGTGTGCATCAATACAGACGTGTTGAGATAAAACTATGTTTGGGCAGCCCTTCTGGTAGAAAACTGCCAAGTGATGGAGAAAGAAATAGGGAAGTGGTCTGACAAGGTAACATCTGTCATAGGAATGATAGGTAGGCCTCGATCCTCAGAAAAGGAGAAAAAATATTGAGCCGTTATCATAGCACGATTGAGCCTCTTAAATATATGATCAGAGCCAGCTCTAAAATTGGACCAAGTATGCCAAACCCCACCTTATTGGTGGCAGTTAGCATTGGGATCAAAAAGGGTCAATTTATTTTGCATGTGATACCAAGCTTCTCTCTCTTCAACTCTCCAGTGAATAGGTATAATTACTTCCTTGTCAGAGGCTAGCTCAACCATATTAAAATCCCCATGCATAACCCAAGTGGTGGGAGGCAAATTGTCTACCGGCCAGCGCCAAAGTTGAGATCTTTCAACAGCATCATTGGGGGCGTAAACATTAATGACACCAAAAGAATGATTATGAAAAGAAAGCAGAATCCAGGTGACACACTGCATCGGATCAAAACCATGAGCAATAATAGATAAATGAAGGCAATGTGTTAGAATAGTAATAACACCACCTTTACCAGCTTCATGCTGAGAAGAAAAAACAATGTCGTCGGACCAGATGACACGACAGGCAGTGTTAAGAAGAAACCCAGAGATCTTAACCTCCTGTAAACATAACACGTCCAGATTGTGAAGTCTACAGTGGGTATCTTGCACATAGTACTTTTTGGAGAGGTCAGTTAGACCTCACACATTCCATGACAAAAAATTCATAAAAACTCTTGCATGGTTTCCTCGTCCCCAAGAGAGGAGAAACTATTCTACAAGAAGGATGGAACAGAGCCAAAGCTGGGGAGTAATTCTCTAGAAGAGGTAAACTGCCTTTTTTATGGGTCGTCTGTGTGTCCATCAGGACTGTGAGACTGACGCAAAGGCTGAGAATAAACCAAAAAATCCACTAAAGGTGCAAGCACCACTTCAAGAGTGGCAGGCTTTGCTGCGGGGCTTTTCCCCTAGAAAACAGGGTTTGAAACAAGCGACAGTGGAAGATCACTAGAAGAAGGAGATTTTCCAGCCAAGGGCTCCGAAGGTGACACCATAGCGGAAGTATCTTGTGTCATCTTAGAGCTCGAGGAATTCCTACCTTTTAGTGAAATAGTAGTCCATTCTTTTTTTTTTTCTGACTTCCAAATTTTTGGTCATTGCTTCCTTTGGTGGTGGCTTAACCCGAGGGGTTGCTAATGGACAATCCTTAATCTTGTGTTCTGTCGATTGACACCAATAGCAGGAGTTGAGTAGGTTCAAATAGAGAACTTTTTAAGAAATGGTGAGGGCACCAATCTGAATTTCAATAGTATCTTTGAGGTCCCTAGAAAGGTCAACCTCAACACAGACACGCTTCTGGGGACGGGCGTTGAAACATTTGTCATGTTCCATGACAATAACCTTACCAAGGGTTTTAGCAATGGACTCAATGAACGGCCAGCATGGCAAGGGGAGACCAGGAAATTTGACCCAAACAGGAACCCTAAGTTTCTTGTCATCCAAGATGGTGAAGTCTCGAGACCATCTCTGGAAAACAAGCAGGGAAGACCTAACAGTCCATTGTCCGCGGTTAAAAACCGCTTCCACTTGAGAAGGGTTAGAAAAATGGAAACGAAAAAAACCTTTGGTAAGCTTTTGCACACCGTCAAGGCGGACCCCATGAGGGGTCTGTTAGGGAATTTTCTTGTATGAACCACAATGCTTGAAATGTCTATTTGAATACTAATTCAGAGACAAGAAAAGCCTAATTGCTAAGGACTGGATAAGGTCATTCTTTGTTTTTGAGCTCCACAAATACTCAGGTAGGTTTTACCTCTTAAGATTGTTGTTTACACAATATTTGTTGATGTGGACACTGATTAGCTATGTATCTTTATTGGACCAACTTATGAATTATCTTGCAAATGACCAAGCATAACCATAAACAAGATATTACCATACAAATCATAGTTATAAACATAACAATAACTAGTGATACAAGGATTCTCATCCTTCTTCCTTTTCTTTATAGGAGGGACAACCTAATGGATTCACTCTTTAAGGAATCAATAATATGGAGAGTGTCCTGCTGACAGAGGTCCTTAACAAGTTCAGTTTATCTGTTCTTAGTAACAAAGTATTTTGATTGACTTGGTTTTGATAACTTGGAATATCTCAGACATAGATAGATTATCAGACTGCTTTCTGAACCAGTGCCTATCCTTTGGGCTATAGAGTCAAATACAAGCAAAGATATCATATAAATAAAACACAGTGAACTGCCTTACAGTTCACACACAACTCAGATAAATTACTTTACAAGTTATCCTATCACCTCAAATCTATTGTATCAAATCTTTAAACAAAGTAGTATGCTCCTTAAAATCACTTACAACATTTAATTCTTTCCTTGAAAGAAACTTGCAAATAATTAAATGGTTACCTTATAACCAGTATGTTTAGACTACCTTGTAAACTTAACATAGAAGAGCACATACAAAGAAAAAGAGACAGCAAGAGAGAAGAGTAAAATTGCACCGTATATTATTTATAAGATCCATCCTTTCATACATGAGAGATTACACAGCTTCCAAAAGATAGACAGAAACTAGAATATCTGAATTCTGTAATATATTATCTCTTCTCCAAAAATTGTTCCAACATCAAAAGACCCTTAACTATTACAACTCTTCTACTCTATATAGAATTTTGACCATCTTGGAATCCCTAAGGATGCAACAAGCTTCGGATGGTCACAAAACCCTAACCCTAAAGTTACAAGAGAGACAAAAGACAGAGAGAGAAGAAGCGGTGAAAAGACAGAGTAAAAAAGGTAAAATCAGATATCTCTTGTTCTTCTCCCGATCTAGCGACTGCAATCTGATTTGTAGATGGTAGCTGGTGTAGTTATGCTGAGTCCAGATAGTTGTCCTCACCTACTCACCTACATCTCCTTTTGAAATAACTGTCCATCTTGTCTATGAACAGTGCAGCGCCAAGTGCTTACCTCACTCATCTTCCAAAATTTCTTCCTCTACCACAGGCTTCTTTTTCTTCGGTGTTGTCATGACTTCCCATGCCTTTACCTCATCATCTGATTTCCAATTGAAGTCCTGGGTACTCTGTACCTACACCTTTTCCCTGTCCCATCTTACATCGGTGATGTTCTTGACATCAAGTAGGAACTTGTTGATATCCGTCTCAGCTTTGAAGGCCTCATCCAATAACTTATTGAATCCTTCTATGTCAACATCAGTTCCCAATAGAAATGTATCTTCATTAGGTATCTTGGTGTCAAACTCACCCCTCCAGGCATCTATAGCTTTCACCTGGCCATCTTCTCCTTTCAAGGTAGGAATAAACCTATTGAAATCAGCTGAAAAGAGACTCAATTTAGCCTCTATTTGGTTCAATTTTCCCTTGAAGAATGAGAGAGCAATGTTTACCCTTTTTATCTCATCTTCCACCTCTATGACTACTGGAGGAAATTCAGGCCTTATGGTCTATAGAGATGACAATTTTTCAAATAAACTTGCCCTGGCAGACCATTTTGTGAAGTATAGGTTTAGAATTATAAGGTACCTTAATACCTCTGCATGCAATATAGACAATTTATTATAAGTATTGATTACAACATCAGCTTTGTCTTTGAGGATCTCAATCCTATGTTGTAATATACCTTTCAATGCTTTCAAAGCCACTGCATTTCATTTTTCTTCATCCACCTTTTGTTCTACAACCTCTTCTGACTTAGGTCTGTCTTCAATTTGCATAGGTGGTGGTTGTGAAGGCACATACACAACCTCAGGCTTTGCCTCCAATTCCTCTGACAATGTCTTTATCATCTGATCCCTCTGGTATATTTTTATGTGGCACATGTCTCTATCTTTAGACAGTGCACTTGTTTCTTCCAGCAGAGCGGTATACCTTTCAGACAATTGCTTTGTCTTATCCTCATTTAACTGAGCCCAGTGTGTCATTATTTGGGAAATCTCAAGGTCCCCTATATTTTGGACTAACCACACCATCTGATTCCCCACCATATTCTCTTGAATGTTCACTAATTGGGGCTTCTGGTCCCTAGGGCTCAAACTCCACATGGCAAAGGCCTGAGACTTTGGGTTATACCCAAATCCTTTAATCATTTCTCCTACTTGGACTTCACTGACCATTTTAAGGTTAGGCTGCTTTCTGATTTGATCTATGATGAACGCAGATGCTAAATCCCAGCCTTCAGCCAATAAAATTCCACTTCCTAGTACCATTTTTCTAGCATCCTCAGGAGAGATGTCCTCAATCTCAGGATCATAATTTTGTAGGGCCACAAGAGCTTCATTGGTAATTATTTCTTTTTTATCCACAAGTAATTGGTACTTTAGCTGCTCTGCTTTGTGCCACCTTAGGAAGTCTTTAAACTCTTCTGTCTTCACAAAGTTGTCATCATCCTGTAATTTTTGCTGATTAAGCAATCTTTCATCTACACAGGCCCTGAGTGGTATCATTACCTCATCTTCTAAATCAGGCCTTTGCTTTTTTCCTTCCCTGATTTCTTTTCTCAGGTTATGATCATATAACCTAGTGCCTAGTACTAAGGCCTTAGCCTTATCCTTTTTCTTACTTTGCCCTTCAACTGAAGGCTAGCCTAACTCCAACTTTTGCCTCTTTGCTGCAGGCTCTTCCACATCATCAGGCTGTGTTGCAAATGTTAAATCTATAATATGTTGTTCTACTCCTTGCAACAGTGGAATCTCAGCCATTTCTTTCTCTGAGGCTTGTTGTGGTGGAGGAAGCACAAAAGGACGTGCATAATCACTATCATCACCACTCTCCTCCTCTGATTCTGAATGCTCAGGTGACTGAGCACCTTTCTTATCCAAGACTGTATCCAGTTGTTCTACTAACACATAGTAGTTGTCAATCATAGCCTTAATCCTATCAAAATAGGAGAGATCAGGGTAAAAAACCCCCAAATGACAATCCATTTCTTCCTATTTGTGTCTGCAGCTTCAGTAGCTCCTGAATTCTTAGTCTTCTCACATGAATGTCATCCTCATCCAAAATATTTCTTGTTGAATCTTCCTCTATACATTCACAATGCACATTGGTATTTGGGATAGTAGGAGTGTATAGCTTCCTAACCCCTGCCATAAAGCCTTCTGGGTCAATATATCTGTAAGGGGTTGCCGACATTCTAAATTTTTCTAACCACTGACCTACTTCATCTATGGCATTTTTACCAATTGTAAAATTTTCAATCTTAAATTGCCTAGGGGTTATAGTCCCCTTTTTATGTGGTGCAAAGTGCTCATTGTCAGTTAACATCA
>MU225328.1:932697-962135 GCA_018584345.1 Thuja plicata | reverse complement strand
TGGTGCTGAATAAGCCAAAGGCTTGCATGAATGAGTTTCTGTTCAAAATTAACAAGGCAGTGCCATCATCCCTTTTGATGGTCTTTGTGAGGGCATCATAGTGATTTTCTAGGTCAAGAAATAGGTCAACATCTAAGACCACATCAGGAACTAATAACCTAGCTAGACCACATGTCCATGGGTTTGAAATAGGGATGGGCTTATCAGAATTCTTATATAAGTATGTGAAAAGAGAGTAACCTGTTGTGCCTGGGGTCACAGCATCTTGGATGTCTTTGTTATCATCCAGAAGGACACTAGCATCGGCCTTCTTACTCTGCGTTGAACCTGGCAGAAGCTGGAGAAACTCATCAGAGTAACTCAGTTTTCCTTTCTGTTCTTCTCCACTGCCTCCACTTGTTGAAGTGACGCTCACATCTCTACTCATCTCTGCAACACCTTGAATTTCTTTCCTCTAACCAATATTGAAACAAATCTAATCTCCAATATTAGCTGTTTGTTTAGAGCACAATCTTCTACAATTTTAGAAATTTCTGATCACTTCTGAATATACTACAACTGCTTAAAATATCACTCTTCTCTGAAAACCTATCAACTTAGCTCAGAAAACTTGAAAGCATAGTGAAAGAGAATAAATTCACTGTCAACTCCTTATAGCCGTCATTCAAAGTACACAGCTCATAATTCGGAAACATCAGTTCTGCCATTAATTTGCCATGATGTGATCTTTGAAAAACCTAGCCGTAGTTGCTGAAGTTGACAGGAAATCAAATTTTCAAATATGAATCCTCGGAGCAATCACAAAATGTTTAAGAGAGCTGACATGTTACAATCTGATTCGTTATCGATCATACGTCTCAGCTACCCTTTTTGTACTGTGATCAAAATTCGAGCCTCTGATTGGTTGCCGAGCGATTCACTCTGTCACATCAAGAAGCTGCCGCCATTTTTTAGATCTTGCAATCAAGCGACCCCGCGACTGCATTAAGTCTCTTTGTCGCGGGCTTCTCTCTTTAACCATGGTTCCGTCTGTAGACTTGGCAACAATGTATTTTCTTTACCCTGGCTGACCCAAGTGACCATCTGGCGATCACGTGACCCAATAGAAATCAAAGTCGCGAGCAGTTATCCTTAACCCATCTTTCTTTCTGAGACCTGGCGACTAGCCGTTATCATCAACCTTTTCAGTTATCACCATGTTGCTGAATGCTTATGTTCTTTTTCAAGACTAAGCGACAACCTTTAGTCGCCCAGTCAAGAAATTGATTTAACTTTACCTTAACCTGTTACAAGCGCCTCTTATTTACTCATAGCGAGTGCGCGACATACCCTAATTGCCAAGTCGGGAGGACCTTTTCCCTGGGGCACTTTTCTTTCTAGACTTCACGACTGCCGCCGGATCCTCTGATTATTATTATATGACGGCTGTCATTTAATCGCTTAATGATCGAGCATACCCTTAAATTATTTCCACACACCGCGACAAAGGGCAAAGCACCTTAGTCACGAAGTCGCTTAATCTTTTTCTTCCTTCTGGTGACCTCCCAACAACCCACTTACTTTATGATAGATGTCACTTGCTCATTGGTTCACTTGATGCATAACGGGAAACTGAAACATTATTCCTGTTTTGGCGACATCCCGACTGAGCAATGCCGCAAACTTCAAACGGTTAGTCGCGTAGTCTGAACTGAAATCTCTTAACCGCCATCCTATTCTGAGACTACGCGACTGAAGGAAAACTTAACCGTGAACTTTGGCTTGATCTGGCGACAATGCGACATGAAGTAATCGCGAAGTCTGACAATATTTTCTTAACTATGAGAATTCTCCTACGATCACCCGACTAACAATGGGTCCAATATTTTACAAAGCTTATAACATGAAGATCTTGCGACTACCCGACTGAAAGAAATCGCTAAGTCTCAGAACGCTGAAGGAATATTCTGATCCTGAATGAGACTACGCGACACAAGAAAAAAGCAAAGTTGGGAAGAGCTTTGGAATACTCGCTCGGGGTAACGTGACGAGGCGACTTAACTTTTAAACACATGTCTTTAGTGATTGAAAAAGTAACAGTGAAACATAAGACATGACCTAGGGTTTAAATTTCATCGTTTAACACTTGGACAACTAGGGTTTTTCAGGGTTTTTACAATTTTGGCAAGGTTTAGACATGAAAACCTGAAATTTTACAGTGGGCAAGACAAGGAACCAGGAGAACCAGCAAAAACAGGAAATACAACCAACAGGGTCCACCTCTTGTTAACCCAGTCTTTGAGGATACTTTCAGGAGGAGTACGACCCACAAAATATCCAATCAAAGTATGCTTTTCTAACCATTCACATGCAGAATCAAATTCTTGCAGATTAAGAACAATATCAGGGTTACCTCGTGAAAAACCTTCGGGATGAACTTGCGAGGACGTTTGTTCAGAGGAGGCACCATGGCTGTCCAAAGCTTCAACTCACGCACCAGCAACAACTGTTGGGCCGAAGTTGGCCGGAGCCATACTAAAAGCTAACTCTAATGCAAAAATCCCACAGTAAATGCGATATGATAGATGGAAAGCCCAGAGCAAAGACACAGACAAGACGCTGTACACATGAAACCCTAGCAGAGCCAAAGTGAACCCAATCAAAAAGAATTCAATTCATTATTTGAAATTTAATATTTCATTATTCTGAATTTTTACCCTACAGAACTCGTTGGTAATGTCTTCCCTTAGACAACATCATTTATGTTTGTTTGTATACTTAATTCCTCCCCACCTACACATCTCTAATGGGACTACCACTACTATTTTCTTTTACATTCTAATGAGAATTTCAGTAACATATTTTACATGTTCCATCCTCCAACAGTATCTAGTTCTGATTTTTGTAGAGCTGTCAATCAATACGCCTTATAAATCTAACAAGGTTATTTCTACCACATTTTACATGGGCCATCATCCAAACTATCTAATCACACCAATTGTCATATCCCCCAGAACTGTCTAGTTGTGATTTTAATAGAGCGATTAATCAATGCACCTTATAAACCTAAGAGAGATCCTTAGCAAGAATTTGAAAGTCAATCTTCAACCTGAAAAGCAAATGACCCAGCCATTTTATCATAACACATTGACAGCTTTGTTCAAGATTCCAACAACAAAATACGCATGTAAACACTATTTTCTACTTCGCATTTGTCATGGAATAAACATACGAACCCTTGAAACATATACTACCACTTACACTGTTCAAAAATGTTGTATATCTACCTATTTATTATAAGAATTGCTATACAAATGACAACAAAAAGTTACAGAATTCCAATATGTAGAAACCCAGAATAACTATGAACAACCCGCTACAAGAGTTCTTAAGCATGCTGTTAATTGTGCTGGATTTTTCTCCCTAAAATCAAAATGTACACTAGGCTCTTTCTGTGAGCAGATGGGGATTTGCATTTAAAAATTGACCTTCAATAAAGAAAATGACATCGTAAACCAGTTACGTTAGCCATCTAAATCAAATATCAGTGCACGTTTTCACTTAAATCAAATCAAATATGTATACAATAAAGGATTTACTTTTGAAAAATATTCCCTCCACTGTCATGAAAATAAAATCTATATAAATTATGCCCCTTCAAATTGCTTTTACTACTAAACCACTATTATTTAATATTAACAATCTAACCTATAATAATATAATAAATATACACATAAAAATCTCATAATTCTATTAATTAAAATAATCTTTCATATAACAACTGCTATTTTTACTCGGTTTGTCTTTCATTAGAAAGCAGTGTTTAGTGACTTCCAGAGTTCCCCCAAACTCTTCAGCAAATCAATTTATAATATAATGAACTATTTTCAATACACCAAATCAGTAAACTATTTTACTGAAGGAGTTGGGAGAACTCAAGCAGTCCAGAACATAAAAGGTTCCATCCATGCTATCTCAAGAACAACATATGGTTGATATATAGCCCTACAAAAGTACGAAAAGGAATAAACGAGTGGCGGAGAGAGTAATGCATTGAACCTGGACATTTTCTGTGGGAAGTTCATTGAATGTAGACGTCTTTTTTATTAGGAAACTACCTGGGAAAGAATCTAGTTTTGAAGAAAAGCAATTTGATTTGCATCTTCTCGTATGGGGAAAGGGGCCTTATAATGGTGCATTATATTTTTAGGGGCTGGTATAGTAATGTAGTGTCTCATGTCTATGTCCTAAAAAACTAAATCTTTTGTTCTATTATTCCTATAATCTGTTAAATATATATAAAAAATGTTTTGTTTTATATTTGTTTTTGGTTAATACAGAAATTGATTTAAGTGAAGATGTATACTTCTAATTGAACAAATTACATGATACAAATTCATATAAACAAATTGGTATGATATATGTTCATGTTGAAACTTTTAACCATTTACTAGACCGTATTTGATACAAAATTAATTCATTTAAATCACATCGTTATGTTTAACTTGCAAACCACTACATTTAGTTAGCATGACCAACATACTTGTCTATATCATTTATTATAGCAATCGTAAGGATTGCACTAAAAATAATGTAGTGCATTGTATTAATAGACAAATACTAGCTGCACAAGTCTCTAATATTTAATAATTTTGGAGGTGATTATAATTCATAGGTTTCTTGAAGCTCAACACCACCCTACAAATATATTGTCAAACATGACACCTAAGTGAAATCAATTGACAATAAGATAGAATGTTTTAGCATATCCAAATCTCTTATTCACACATCTACAATGCATTTATCATACCTCTGTTAATCTCTAAGTTTTGTTGATGATTAGTGACCCGCACTTAGTCATTTACTTAGGCAGTTTTAGTTGGTTATCACTGTGGCCGAGCTAAACATTCAAGGCTGAGCAACATTGCCGAGAAATTTTTAGGTTGCCGAGTTACATCATACCGAGCCGAGTAGAATATGAAGTGTCGAGTGTGAGAGATGTATTGTGCCGAGCAGAACAATTTTTGCATAAATGTCAGGATTAATTCAAACTTTGATGTAATCAGTTTAGGCCGACTTGTATGAGATCTGAGCTGACATTTGTACGCATTTAATATTTGTCTACTAAGTTAATTTCACATTTAATTTTTTTATACTATGCATGGCATGGAGCCAATCAGGAAATCAGAATGCATTAGAGGTATAAACAATAGATCTTGATCGTTGATCTAGATCTCGCCGCCAGATCTGAAAAGATATAATAAAATGGCTTCTAACCCTAAAACAAGTGTGAGAGTGTGAGCGTGTGAGAGAAAGAGATATACAGAGAAGGGTTGTGTGTTCATGAGAGATGAACAGTAAGTCATTTTGAGAATAAGCCTAGATTAAGCAAAATGACAGAGTAGTGATAAGCAGAGTAAAGACATATCAGATTGAGAGATCACAGAGGTTATTGAAAACAGAAGATCCATCATCAGCATCTAAGTGCATAAGGAAGAATCACTACTTGGAACATTCTAACAGGTGTGTCAGGTTAAATCTCTTAATAGAGTGGTTTTAGCAGACCGTTTCAAATCTCTTAACCAAGTGCTTACTTTATTGTAAGTTGAAATCCTTTAACAAGGTAGATTGTAATGATATTTAGTTTTTAACAGAACAGTCCTTTAACCAGGTAGATTGCATATTATAATCAAACTTTTGTAGCCCTAACACACACACTTTATTACTGCAGTAGTGAAGATCTTGTGGGTGTCATCCCCACCCCAGTTTTACCTATTTGGGTTTCTAGGTTACCAAAATTATGTGTTATGAGTTACATATTTGATGTTATGGATGCTATCTGATGTTAGGTTAATTTTGTATATGTATGAATGTGGATCAATTAGTTTTAAGTGGCTAAGTTTTTAAGATCTGATTCACCCCCCCCCCCTCTCTCAATATCTTGCTTTCCCATTCTTGTACTTCAAACAATTGGTATCAGAGCGCAGTTCACCTACAAAAGCTTTGAATCAGCTTGTGAGTACAGATCTTGAGATGGAGGATTACAAGTTGGGAAAAGTCATTGAGAATCAGAAGACTGAGATCCAGCTAGCATTACATCAGCTTGAGATAGCAAGACAAGAATTGAAGAAATCATTGACAGCTAGGAAAGATTTGGCCAAACAAATGAATGATACTCATAACCAGGAAGATGACACTATAAATCTATTTCAGAATGAAGGTTCTACTGAAAGTGATGCAGCAATTGCAGATCTACTGGAAAAGAACAATGCACTATGTGAAGAAGTTAGAAACTTGGAAAGAGAATAAGAAATGCAAACAGTGAGACTATGTGAAGTATTGGAACAAAAGAAGAAAGTTGAAGATGACAAAACTATATCAGAAGAAGACAAAAGAGTGATATCTATCAGACTTGATGAAAGGACACATGATGTGCAGGTGATGACAATCAATCAGGTTGACATGGAAAATCAACTGCTACTTGCAAATCAGGAGATTAGTAGGAAAGACATGGAAATGATAAATTTGAGATCTGAGAACAATCAATTGAAAGATGATCTGAGATCTGAGAAGGAACTTAATGAAAGGTTGAATAAACCTAATGAAGCTTTGACTCATTTTGAGAATCTGATGGAAGCATCAAGAAGGTCAAAGGACTCTTCTAGATTAGGTCACCCTAAACCAAAGACATCTGCTAAGAAAGGAGAATCATCTAAGAATGGTGAAAGGAGGAATGCAAAGACAAAGCATAACAAGCCAGTTTGCCACCACTTTAGAAAACTGGGTCATACAAAAAACATTTGCTGAAGCAAGAAAGGTAAGTCCAATCCTAAACCTAAGTTTAATGGTTACTGTTTTAATTGCAATAAATTTGGACATAAAGCACATGAATGTTGGGCAGAAGCAAGTGATGCACCCCCCAAACCAATATTTAATGGTTATTGTTACAAGTGTCAGAAACATGGTCATAAGGCACAGGATTGTAGATCCAATGCTAAATAACAATGGACATCTAAGACACAAAAAAAAGCATCTAAGAGAGGCAACACTTACAAATGGGATTATAATACAAGACAGAGTTGTCATTACTGTGAAGAATATGGACATGCAAATGAAGATTGCTTAAAGACACATGTAAGAGGGAAATCTAAGAGTTAGATGTATGGAAGCTTAGTCTATTTTAGTTGTTTGAAGATAGGACACACTAAGAGAGAGTGTAGGAAAAGAGTTCCTTCTCCTACCGTTGAAGAAGTAAGAGCATAGATGAGCCAGACATGGGTAAAGAAAATAGAGTCAAGCAGTAGTGAATCCACTGAATTTGAGGTCACCCAATCCAATGGATCAGGTTATCACACCATCTCCAACTAAGCAATAGAGGTATGTAAGGAACTACATTCAAATTTTAAATCTTACATCAGTTCCAAATATGAAAATGTGCCAAAGCCCATATCTGCATATAATAAGATGTACCAGGACATGTTTGTGACAAGTGCCAAGAAGATTTATCTGCACTATAGGTGCCAAGTTGGTCAGCTGAGTAAAGTTGTGATGGTCAAGTGTGGTAAGCTGAGTGGTATGCAAGTTGTGTTAGTCGGCCAATGATAGCTGGCTTGCACTAACCTAACAGGAAAAATATTTAATGCTTATTTACCTTGACCTTTCGAGTCTATAAATGGATGAACGGTTTATTATTCACTTTTACCTTGTGATTTTTAGCATTTAAAGAGCGTTTGAAGAAGTTGCAGATTTGATCTTAGCAATGTTTGTTTTGATAATTTCGTCAGCATGTCATCGGCAACCCTAGAGTTGAACAATGAGAAGTGATTGCTTGTCGAGCTACACTGTTCTTCATTTTTGAACCCTAACCTCAAGAGATTATGGCTGCAAGTTCTTCCACACCAGTCAAGGGAATGGATGAAGATTTGATTCAAATTAAGTAAGGAGTGATGCATGCGCACCACCAAACTTTCGTGTCATTCTAGAAAGTGCAATTATGAGTGATCTGAATGGAGCCCTCTCATTGATCCTGCCAAAGGTACTTATGATTCATGATGTAAGGTCTTGTTACATGGTTAAAATTGGCAAAGTGGGCAACAGCGAATTGAGAAATTCCTATGACAAACTATGTGAGAATAGAATTTTGAAAGACGAATTCAAACATTTAGTCGACAAAGGGTTAACTCAAGCCCTAGATTTTTTGACAGAATTCAAGGATGAATGGATAAAGGTTGTCCTAAGCTGAGTTCACAATATGCATATGTGGCTGTAAAATGGACCAGTAAAGATCACAAAATATATTATCCAGCGAGTTACTGGGTATCCTGTTATCAGTGGTAAATGAACTATGAGAGACCAAAGCAAAGAAGTGATAGTCACTAACACTAGAGCTGTTTGGAACAATAGGGGAATGACTATCTCTACAATTACAAACTTGGAACTTGATTTTGGAGTGAGAGTGATTGCTCACAAATTCTATCAGTCAAGCTGAATCGATAGTGTTCCTTGTACAGTCATCGACCAAGCATGGAAGATAGTTTAAATGAATCATACCTATGACCTTGCCGAGCTGTAGTTGACACAACTAGCCAAGAACTTACTGTCAATCAGGAAAGCCAAAATCTCATCATGTAAGTTTGGCTCTTTTTTAATGTGTGTATTTTTCTATGTACATAAGTCATTTCCTATACTAGGAAATATTGTATGGAAAAAGGATACACCCATCACTTTACAGATTAGTGAATGTATTCAGAAATTAGGCAGCAATTTCAATGGTATTATGGGAAGTTATTTTGTGGAATTCAAAAAGAGGATGAGGTTCAGGACTAGAATTCCCAATTCACTTGTGGACAAGCACTATGATGAGATATGTTTCTTAGTGGATACAGACTACACATATATTCAGGCTGTGACACCTAGGGTATCATGGCTGGAACCATTTCCCTATGAAGTAAATATTGATTAAGTATCAATAGCTATCATAGCACTCCTAGCAGAGGAGATTGATACTAAAGCTAAAAGATTCAAAAATTTTGATGAAGCCAAGGAAAAGATTTCGATGAATCTTAAGGCAGGAAACATGGAAAGAAAAAAGAAAAAGATTGTGAAAATTTTGAAAAAGATGGTTGGCTTGCCGAGTGACAAGGAGCTAGAGGATGCACCTCTAGACATATCTAATGGACAAGGAGAAGATGTATCTCAGGAACAAGAAGAAGAAGTCAGTGAACTTGGAGAAGAGGTCACTGATAAGGCAAAAGGGAAGAGGCCAGTAGTAGCTAAGGTAACAAAGCCGAGTAAAGAAAAACCTAGAGTTACCCCTCCCATTGCAAATCATCCAAGGAAAAGAGCATCTGTCACCACATCACGAGTAGAGAAGACTAAAATCTATGCAAAGAAGATTGGAGAAAGTAGTTCTGGATCGAGGACTAAATTAGCAACAAAGGCTGTGATGAGTCTACAAGTTAAGAAACCAAGAAGAAAACTGCATTTGGATCCAGAAAGTAACGAGGACATGATAGAAACTAATGAACCTAGAAACATACCAACAACACCATTCAAGAAACCCACAAATATTGTTGAGGTATGTGAAATCTTGAGAAATTCTGTAGGGTTATCAGGTTTTAAGTTTATAAGGTATGAACAATTGAAGATAGGAGACAAACGTAAGGTTCAGGAAGCTCTCCTTGACATGATGTGTAATTTCAAATTAACCCCTACAACAATAGGAGACAATGTGCCGAGTGAGTTGTATGAATTTCTATCTGGCAAGTGGGAATTTTCACTCACAACTAAGAAAAAAATTAGGGAAGGCAGTTTAGCCCAAGTCATTCCTAAGCTAACAATGAAACAGAGAGAAAAATTTGTTGAAGAGTACAAGCACAAATTTTTACCTAAACAGAGAGGTTATGATATTTTGAAGAATTATATTGAAGGGATAGTACATTAGAGTACTAGAATTTGGAAGGAAGTTTTTGGACTAATTTTTTCAAAAGAAAAGAGAATTGATGAAGGAACATCTGAGCCGAATGATAAGGAAACTAAATCCACCCCTGTACCATAGATTTCAACAGTTCATATTTCAACTAAGTCTGAGAAGAATAGGATAGATGCACAAGATCAATCAGAGACAGTTAACACTGTTGATCTAACTATTGACAGTATAATTGATGTGACAATTGATGACTCTAGCAATTTGGATGTCAAGGGTCAGAATGAGCTGAGGGACTCAACTATTGATTCACCAATCAAGGCAACTGAGGCTGAAGAATAAAATGGTACAGAGGAAGATGAAGAGAAAAATCAAGAGGAACCGAAGGATAAAGATGCTCAAGAAGAAGCAGAAAAGGAGAAAACAATTGATCAAGAGGTAATTGTACAACATTCACCTATTTTAGAGGTTGTAAAATTAGTAATAGATAGTAGTGAGGAGATAAAATATACTAACAGTGAGCCTAAAGAACAAGAGTCCATGCAAGTGTTTGTTGATCTACCACACTTTTCATCATCAACTCCCATAGGAACTAAGATAGGAAGTATGCCTGATCAGCAAGCAATTTTGACTAAACTTAAAGATGCAATGGTGACAACTACTAAATCAAGAAAAGGTATTGTAGAAACTAAGCCGAACAGTAGTTCACCTGAATTCAAGAGGAGGAAAGTTATGAGGAAGATGTCACATTAGATGAAGTTATTGTGATTCCACCATGGGATCCCAATGTTTTATCTTATGAACAAATTGAGACTCTTTAGGAGTTACTTAAGAGGAAGAAAAGACAGGAGGAACTGAAAAGGGAGAAAAAGAAAAAGCAAATGCTACATGACATAAAAGATATATTTGTAAAGGATTCTAACATGGAGAATGAGAATCCTCAAGCCCCTATTCTTGAACAACTAGTTCACATTGTGCAAAAGGTAAATGACAACAATATTGAAGCCAATGAGAAACTGTTGCAATGGTTCGAGAGAAAATTCAAGAACAAGGTACTTGCGATAATCTCAGGAGAGATTGTAGTTAAACAAGTTGAACTTTCTTCTCTGATAGAAATGTTAGAAGGAGTTGCAACAAATGTCTATTCATTGTATAAGAGGTTATTTGATGTGGAATTCTTCACAAAGGATAATCAACAGGCTTTAGAGAAATTGCAACTTGACTTTAAGTCAACCGGAAGCTCACTGAGTATGGATGCTAGCACTAGCTCCTTACATTTTAATAGGCTGACTTATGCACAAAGGAGGATAGTCAAGCTCATGGATGAAGATGGTCAAATTAGGACCAAGTTAATTACTATTTAGACAAGTCTGATACCTCATCTGGACATCATTCAGAAAGAAATTTTATCTGCAAATGAATTGATTAAGATAGACTATCATCTCTCAACTGCAGAAAGCTTAGTAAGTCTAGTTGTCGAGCTAGAAGTGAAAATAGAGGTTATGAAGTTTGTCAAAGACACTTGGGACTCTACATTTGAGTCTACCTTACAACTTAATAAACAATTTTTGGACAAGTATAACTTGACCCCACCAGCTATCAGTGACAAAAACAAGGGGTAAATTGAACGAGATAAGAATGGGATGGACAAGGATACAACTTAAAGGAGATCAAAACGGGTATCCATGTAAATATTTTTTTTAAGGCATGTATACTATGTAAATTTTTGTATGTAGTATGATGTACATTCCTAGGGGGAGTACAGTATGTACTTAGGCAATATTTTGGATGAAATGAATTGTAATGATAAGTGTGTTTTTTCCACTAATATCAAAGGGGGAGATTGTTAATCCCTAAGCTCTATTGATGATTAGTAACCCACACTTAGTCATTTACTTAGGCAGTTTTAGTTGGCTATTACTGTGGCCAAGCTAAACATTCAAGGCCAAAAAGCATTGTCAAGCAAGTTTTAGGTTGCCGCGTTACATCATGCCAAGCCGAGTAGAATATTAAGTGTCAGGTGTCAGAGATGTGTTGTGCCGAGCAGAACAATTTTTGCATACATGTCAGGATTAATTCAAACTTTGATGTAATCAGTTTAGGCTGACTTGTATGAGATCTGAGCTGACATTTGTACGCATTTAATATTTGTCTATTGAGTTAATTTCACATTTAAATGTTTTATACTATGCATGGCATGGAGCCAATCAGGAAATCAGAATGCATTGGAGGTATAAACAATAGATCTTGATCGTTGATCTAGATGCCACCTCCAGATCTGAAAAGATATAATAAGATGGCCTCTAACCCTAAAAAAAGTGAGAGCATGTGAGAGCAAGAGATATACAGAGAAGGGTTGTGTGTTCATGAGAGATAAATAGTAAGTCATTTTGAGAATAAGCATAGATTAAGAAGAATGAAAGATCAGTGATAAGCAGAGTAAAGACATATCAGATTAAGAGATCATAGAGGTTATTGAAAAGAGAAGATCTGTCATCAGCATCTGAGTGCATAACAAAGGATCACTACTTGGACAATTCTAACAGGTGTGTCAGGTTAAATCTCTTAATAGAGTGGTTTTAGCAGACCATTGCAAATCTCTTAGCCGAGTTCTTACTTTACTGTAAGTTAAAATCCTTTAACAAGGTAGATTTTGATGATCTTTAGTTCTTAACAGAACAATCCTTTAACCAGGTAGATTGCATATTGCAATCAAACTTTTGTAGCCCTAACAAGCACACTTTATTGCTGCAGTACTGAAGATCTTGTGGGTGTCATCCTATTTGGGTTTCTGGGTTACCAAAATTATGTGTTATAAGTTACATATTTGATGTTATGGATGCTATTTGATGTTAGGCTAATTTCATATATGTATGAATGTGGATCAATCCGTTTTAAGTGGCTAAGTTTTTAAGATCTGATTCACCCCCCCCCCCNATCTGATTCCCCCCCCCCCCCCTCTCTCAGTATCTTGATTTCCCATTCTTGTACTTCCAACAACCTCTAGTCATAAAAATTTATGACACCCCTTGGTATACTTTATTTCCCTAAGGATAGTTAAGATATAGCCTCATAGAAGAGATTCATGAAGCGAAAAGGAGGGGTCATTGCAACTATGCAAGAAAATATGTATACAAAATATGGGAGCATAGAGGATGCATGTCCAAGTAGAATGAGATGCCCCAAAAGAAATATGTTTCATATAATACCACAATTGCTATATATGCAAACAAAAACTATTTTATTGAGAACTTTTAGAAATTTTCAAGAAAACATAATTAATCGTTGTAAAACTAGATGTCACCCCTTTTATCAACATCCATCATACTTATGTTTAAATGATAAATTTTTATTAGGTTATAGAGTCCCACAAAGAGAAGAAAGGGTAGTGGAGTTTCGTTAGGATGAATTGGTGGGGCCAAGAAGGAGAGGTAAAATAAGTTCAAGGGAGTTGCAAAATTAATAGCTCGATTAAAGAGAAAACTTGCATTAGCAAAATCTTATACTTTGTTACTAGAAGTGAAGGTAAATTTTAACTCCTAGATCAAAAATATCTACCTCATAAATCCTACAATAGTTTTATCAACTCTTCTACTAATATGTTTCTTTTATGATCTTGGACATGTTTCTTATATCTAGAGGGTTCTACTTTTTCCCCTTTATCTTTTTGTGTAAACATTAGGCATTAAATAGTTTATGTAGATATATTTGTATGTTTCTGTATGAACATATATCTATATTTCAAGCACGATAGATATAATTAGTTAGTCCTTAAAAAATTAGTAAAATTATGTATGCATGTTCATGTACGTATGTATGAATACATGCATGCTTGTATGTATGTATGTATGTATGTATGTATGTATGTATGTATGTATGTATGAGCAATCAAATTCATATCCTTCCTATTAATGAGCCTTCTTGGCTTCATCCAACATCTTTGGTGAACAATAATGTGGGGTGCATTGCACTATAGGAAGGATGGATCAATGTTAATTTTGAAGAGGCATCTAAATGAAATCTAGGGCCACAAAGAGAAGGTTGTTTAATACAAGATTTATTTATAAACTCATGGGGAATCAAAATATAACCATAAAATATTACCATGGATAAAAAATGGGCTCCTAAAATATGTGCTAAAAATCAATATAATCATAACCTACTAGACAACATGTAAACATTATAAAATATAATAAATTAATCACATGAACACTACTTTCTTATCTAGTTAGGTTTGTGTCACAAATATGACCTATAAATCCTCCAGGCCCTCAAAATAATACATGAAAAAAGATGTAATGTTGGTCACCTCATTTTTGATAGCATGCAAGTGAATTGTGTCAACATGCATTGTCTTGCAAACCCAAATTCACTAACTTCTAAAATGGATACATAGGATGGAGATTTTCCATGATGCTTTATGACCACCACTCACATGTGTCCACAAAATGCTTCCACTTCTCCAAGTGGGTACCTAGGATAGATGTTTCTTCTTTATAAATTGTAACCACTTCTAAAAAGTGCCCAACTCATATGTTTTCTAATACATTAGGACATGGGAAAACATTTATTAATATTTTTATATTTATATTTATATTTATTTTATTTTTATTTTTATTTTTATTTTTATTTTTATTTTTATTTATTTTATTTATTTATTTTTATTTTTATTTTTATTTTATTTTATTTTTAGTTTTTTAATTTTTATTTTCATTTTTTTTTATTTTTATTTTTAATTTTTGTTTTTGTTTTTTTATTTTTTGTTGTACCAAAGGTACCCCACAACCCAACCCACCACCCAACCTGCTTTACCTCGGTATTTCTCACTACCAAGTTTAGAAAAGAAGGGATGAGTTGGGGTAAGACTAATCCATTGGGGATACACTCAATCACCCAAAAACCATGTGCAATAGGTAACCCTAGGCCTTGGAGTCAAACCTAAAACTAATGAGTAGCAAATCAACAGTCCAAGACAACTCCACTACCCTTGTGGGAAATATATATTCAATATTTAGGCCCTTAATAAATTAAATCTATTTATCGTAACATTATTCCATATATTGCATAGAAAACAATAAAATAGTTTTGGTTTATTTAGGATTACCCTTGCACCACCAAATGGTCCTACAATACTTGATGCTGGTCCTTTCTGGAGATTTGAATCTTTAGTACAGAAAACAATCATTTCTAGTTTATGTATTTTAAAGCATGTATGGTTTATATAAATTTGGATATGACAATTTAAAGCTTAGGCTTTTAGCTTTTGGTGTATCAAATAGTAAAATGTATATTAACTAAGAAGGTAGTAATTTGCATGTTATGTAGATGTTCATGTATATTTGGAGGTTGGGGCCTTATATTGTAACCCTTTGAGAAAGAATGTGATGTAGTTTGATGATTTAGAGGCAATAGATATGATATTGTTACTTATTTACCATGAAAATTGAGTTCAAAATTCCATGACCACGTTGAATTATTAACTTGATGCAAAGCCTTATTTGATCTAGGAATTAAAAGGATTCCTTTGGAGTCCAAAACTATTAATAATTATGTTTCATATGAACATAAAAACAAGATTGAATTATGAAAACAATTATTGTGTAACTAGAGCAAAGGCTTCAAAGCTGAGGTATCATTTCATGATACCACATTGAAAAATCTATGTAGATTTATAATATTAAGTTGAAAAACTCAATCTCTCTAGGATGGTAATGTCTAGGTGTATTGTATTATTATGAGAAATATGTAAAATTAGAGATTAAATAGTCCTTCAAATCTTAGAAACTCTTCCAATGAAAAATAGATAAAAAAATAATTTGAAATAATAGTTTATAATGATTTAAGTTTGAGAATATTCAAAGAAAAATCTTAAAACTCAAGGTTAAATATAATGGGTCCATCCCAGAGAATGCACACACAATTTTGCTTCCCAAGGTTCCTTAAATGAACTAATATGAAGTGTAAAAGAAGGGAATGTGCAAATGCAATTTTCAAAATTAAAAAATTAAAAATTAAAATAAAAGTTAATATAAGAAACTTATTTTGGAGGTTGAAATAAAAAACCAACCTCATTTGAGATAGGAGATGTTGTATTGACAACATAAGAAATAAATCTAGAAGTTAACTAGACGTGAAAATATTGATCTGGTATAAAATAAAGCAATATGGTCTTTGGATTGTAATTAAATTTTTTGTTGAGTTAAAAGCTAGATATCTTGAATGGAATATTGGAATATACTAAATTTAACGTCAATAATTGATTCACCACTATATTCCAATTTTAGGGTCGGGTCTTTATGAATGCCCTAAAATCTATAAATAGGTTGTGTATATCTATTTTGATTGAGATCTTGGCCTTTGAATTAATATTAGTGAATACAAAAAAATCTATTATCTAAAATAGAATTTTGACTTCTAGAAGTAAATCAATAAAATATAGATTTAATTATATTAGACTCACCACAACTTGGTGTACATATGTCTAAGGTGAGGTGGTGATTACATATTTTACTTAGGAAATCACTAGGTGGTGTTATCCTTGGCCAATTTTCTATATAGCACAATTTATGGTGATGACTGAAGATGAAAGATAGTAGAAAAATATATAATGATGTCTAATTTATTATTTTTTATATACATTATGATAATAATATTGTGATTTCTTTATTATAATGTTATCTACTAATTCTTCTATCTCCTTGAAATCTTTCAAATAAATAATGTCTTTAAATACAATAACAAAATAAAAACATTTATTCAAATGTGTTATAGGTCAACTTACAGTGGCTTGTAGGATAGACTTGGTAAAGTGTTAAATGAAGATATAAAAACAAACTTTTGGGACAGATGGTGGATGGTCTTTGATTCCCCTCGTAATAATCATGAGGTTCCTATCTATTTCTTGGGGAAACTCTATTGTGAGTTTTCTCTTAAGGAGGTGCCAAATTATTTTGACTTTCTAGAGTCTCACGGTATAGGTGGGGGTCATCATTTGATATACCTATGGCACGTCATGAACCTAATGCGCCAAGGGTTCCTAGTGGCAAGCCATGGGTGGATTATGTTAGTATTCCTTCCATTATGAAGGAAAATGTGGAGGTGGACACACTATGCACAATTAGTGCTCTGACACAGACTCGCATTCAGTGTGCCACTCCTCTAGTTGAGGGTGACCATGGTCGGTCTTGGAAAGGTCATATTTGTCATTGTTGTGGATCCCTATGGACATTTGGTAATGCCAACATAGAGGAAAAGGATGATGGTATGATGCTTGTTGATTTTCTCAATAAAAAATTTGGCATTGATACACAGGTAAATATTTGCAAGTTCATTGAATTTATTTGATCATATTTCATTCTTAAATGAATAAATAATTAAATTATTATCTATTTATTATGATGAAAATTTAGAGAAAGAGAGTCATTTGCAGCAACAATGATCCCCTGGCCCCTTTTTTTTACCATGTCGTCAACTCCACAAGTATGTATCGAATAAAGCATTTTAACTAATACATTTGATTATTATATAATTATATGGATGGTTGTCTCATAAATTATTGTATATGTACATTAGTTCAAGGCTGGACCATCGACGTTCATATTATACAATGAAGGGCATCATTCAACTTTCCTTGAGGTATGTTTATTTCCATGTTAATTGGATTTACTTGATTATATTTAATTAATAAATGAATGAATAACTAAATTACTAGACAAATTATGACCAAAATCCAGAGTCAAAGTGATCATGGTAGTGATCACACTCCTTCACCTGGCTTTGTGATGACATCATTTAGTCCATAGGTATATATGTAATAATGCATTATAATTAACAAGTCAGTGGTACGTTCTTATATGAATTGTTGTCTTATAAATTACTAGACATGTGAACTAGTTTAATGTTGGGGCTATGACATTGACACCGCACACTGAAGGATACAGTGGCACCGTTACAAAGGTACCATTTATTCATTAGTGGGGTTGTAAAATATTATAGGTATTCTTAATAACTACATATAATACTCTTGTTTCATTTTCAATTATTGACAGTAGAGATCCTCTTGTTGTTCGTGATACTTAGGATCATAGTGTAGCTACAGCTATAGCTAGTTTTGAAGAACTGACTAAGGTCTGAAAGAGATTACTTAATTTTAATTTTTATTTTGTTAGTTTATATTAAAAATATTAATGATATTCATGTATGTATTTTAAATATCATTTTTATCATTGTTGTAGGGACTCATTACTCCACATCATCAGCGTGTCCCTTTGGTGGATGTACATAGTGACTATTTGGTAGCGGTAAGGAAATATTCTATTTTATGTCATCATATAATTGAATTTTAATTTATATTATTTATTAATGTTTATACTTTTAATTTTATTAGCTCGAGCTGCAGAAGATTCTAGACAGGAGGACTAGTGAGTGCATTCAGAAGACTACTACATCTCCATCGACATAATGATCGAAGGCAGTCTGGGATCTATTTTCTTCCCCTTACGAGAAACAATTAGATTAGGGATAATCATTGTACACAATTATGGCATTACTGGACATATTTTGTATATTTTATAAGTGACATCTTCTATATCCATTTGGCTTTCATGAAGCCAATTTAATTGTATTGGATATATTCAATCTATGACATTATTGGACATATATATTTTTCTTCATGCCCTACAAATATATATAGTTTATGTTTTAAGTATGAAATTCATGTGTCATGTGTATTGATGTATACTAATTTATTTTTTATGTGGATGTCTTATGCTTTGTAAATTGCTTATGCCTTATATTTATGCTTGCACGTGTATCTATGTATATTGTTACTGTATGATTCATACTTTATGTGAATATGTATATGTTATTTCATAAACCTGTTAGGATTAACTAATACTGAGAGGAGGGGTGAATCAGTATTACAAAACTTTAAACTTAAACCAATTAAATTCAAACTTAACCAGATAATTGTTGAAATCAAAAGAACATAAACACAAAATACACAACTCATAACACCATAAATTTTTTGTCAAGGAAACCCTAGCCAAGGGAAAACCCCGGTGGGGATGGTACCCAAAAATATGCACTAAAATTATATTTTCCCTGTTAGGAGACCTATCCAGGTATTAGTAGTTGATTATTACACTAGTATATTTCTTGTTTAGAGGAATTAAAAAACCTTGTTAAAGGTATACTGAGCACACTTCTCATGCAATCAAAAATGAGATTCTGTTACAATGCTTTATCAAGAATGAACAATACAAGCATTTTTTATGCTTAGATAGTTCCAGTTGTAGTTTACATTACCATCTTATTTATTCTGATATCACAATGCATCTATCCAACTGTTCACATTCATACCAACCTATCACACATCTATCACATTCATATCTTCTCAAAAATCTCTTCTTATATATACATTGTTACATATCCAATCAGCTTCTAATTACATAACAAAAAAGAATTAATACTTATACAAAAAGTAATTACCAAGTTGGCGATCATACGCTATCAAAGAATAGGTAATCCATAATTTGAATCCAACATAGCACATTTGGAATTCGTATTATACTCCCTCAATCATTGCAACTGTTAATCTTCCCTATATCATTGTTTCTATATCTTTGCATGTCCATCATACTGTAACTTACTCCGCTCAACACCAAAAAATAAGTGACCTTAATAGAAGGTCATATAAATCCCAAAATAGCTTCTCCTAAGCTCTCATATCTTCATTGATCATATATTGTCTTTGCTGACCAAAACTATACTACTATACTATGTAGTTCTACTTTCCGAACTTAGTTATTTGCATAAATGACAATCCTCAAGTGTTCTATAACACTCCTGAATGAACCACTTTCCAACAATCCCTCCCTTTGGCATTGATGGAAACACTTAGTGAAAAATGACTAAGTGTCAATACCAAAAAGATATACACAACACTCTTTATCTCCTTTACATATATTTTCTGTACTCTATACATTTTTTATATCTTCTCTTCTCCCCCTTTGACATCAATGGAAAAGGTATACAAAAATGTAGAATACACAATAAAATTGTGCGACTGCTTACCAAAAATTATACCATCTTTAGCACATCTTGGAAGGAGCTCTCCAAGATCTCCACTTCCTCTGACCAAGTCTTCACTAGTCTCTGACTCACATGAATCATCCCATTGAATGAAAAAGAAGATGTTTTTTCTTCCTTTAGCTTGGTAGGCATATGTTCGATGAGGGCCTGCATTGTCTTCGCCATGTCAAAAATATTGGTCTTAAGAATTGATAACTTAGGAGTGATTAAACTCTTTAGCATACCAAATATTCCCACAAACTTCCCTTTCTTTGTATCCAAAACACTTAGTTTGTCCAATATCCTATATACTTCTCTGTCTAACTCCAATAAAGAGTGTGAAGAGGTCTCACAAGTGTCCATCATCTTACCAAGAGTTAGTCCATCCTTTGATATTATCTCCTTGACATTTTTGAGATAGCTAATGGGATTTATATAGTAACTATATGACTTCCTTCCATGTGATATACAACTCCTTGCCTCGGATATAGTATTGTTCAATATGCCCAAGTCCCATAAGACAGACTTGCAAACTTCTTCCAACTTCTTCGCAAGGTACTTCTTCTCTACTTTCTCTTCAACGATCTTCTCCAAGGACTCATAGTGACTGTCAAAGTCATCCAATACCATGTTCAAGTTCTCTGCACTATTCTTTGATTGGAAAGAAAAGGTATAGGTAGGAATTTATTGACACTATCAACTGCTATTTCCATTACCCTTGTCTTCTTCTCACCTTTCTTCTCAGATCTCTCTTTCGCTTTAGCAAATGCGATGTCTGATAACTTCATCAGCTCATTCACATCCATATTCTCAACATCAGTGCTCAGATTCTTGTCTCTACTTGCCAAAAATAAAAATGAAGGAATAGATGCATGAGTTTCTTGTTTCTCTTCAATTTAATCCACTATTTCCTTCACTGCTTTAACTTCTCTCACTTTATGCTCTTCTTTATCTATCATTTCTAGAACAATGCTTCCTTCAATGTTGGTATCCTTATTAAAAGGATCATTGACATCCTGCGAGGTATTCAAAGACATAGCCACAATAGAAAAAAATTAATTTGGTTGCTTAACAGTACTCATAAATTGACTAGTGTCTTCGGCCTTTGATTTTCCAAGACTTATTTCTTTCATCCTTGATGAATCACATTTTTCAATAGTTCTAAGATTAGTAGCCTTTGGTGGTGATGGTTTCTCAAGTTCAGTAGCCATCAGAAACTTATCCACATCCTTTTGTGTTTCCTCAATCACTTTATCATACTTTCTCCCCATTATCTTTACCAATCTTGACTCAGTTCTTAGAAAAGGTTTTAAATAATTCAAGATCTTATCCATCTCGTTAATAGAAACAATAGGTAGCATGTATTAAATTTAATGTACTCTGATTCCTAGGTTGAACTATCTCAAAGAAAACACAATTAGTTTTAACCATGAAATAGATTGTATGTTTGTACTTCTCTACCAACTCCTCAAGAATCCTCTCTCTTTCCTTCATCTGTCTCTACAATATTTTGATCAACCCAAATAACTCACCATCAACCCACATACTGTTTTGTCTTCTATAGCTCGGTGTGATATGAATTATAGTGGGTTTACTATCCTTTCAAGCTCTAGCGTGCATGCCAGCAAAACTACGTACAATATGAATATACATGTGTATAAATAGAGATCCAAACTTGAATGCCTTTGACTTGTCCTTCTTAATTTTCTTTTGCAAGTATTTCGCAAAGGTTATATTTAATGTTTTCCTTAACCATTACGTATGCCATCAAAATCACTCCTGTGGATACCGAGTTAGGTCGACTTCTATAATGTAGTTTGTATCCAAGAATTATTGAAACCAATGTGACATCTTGCTGAAATATATCATTAATATTCATCGCTCTCTTATCCCATCATGAATGTGTTAGGGTTTCCACATCTTATACTATGAATCAACTTGCTGCATATCTTCACAGGATGATCTCCAAGCCAAATGAGATGGTCGTGAACTTTTCTCAGAATGAATTTAATCCATTCCTCTTCATCAAATTTGTAAATTTAAATCATCCACATGATACTTAAATTTTCAAGGTGTCCGAACATGAATTTCATCTTGTCATCTGCTCCAATCATGTCCTTCATATCTAAATATATTTCAAAGTCTTTAAATCTTCCAAAATCAAAATTCAATCCATGAACAATCTTCTACAACTCTGTAACTACAAAATCCACTAAAAACCATGCACTGTTGTATTTTTCAAAACCAAAATCCGTACACTCTGACATCCAACTTTGGGATTAGGTAAAAAATTGTCTTAAATAGGACAACCATTGCCTTTGGTTTCTATTAGGGAACTTCTATTTCTTTTCTCTTTCCCAAACTTATCGTAGACTCAATATAGGTTCTAATTTGACTCCTAAAACATCCTAGCCTTGATGATATCATCATGACATCATCAAAACTCATCTAACAAAACAAGAGGCTTATAAACACTCAAGCCCCAAAATGCAACATCCCAAAGAATTAGGACCTGACTTGACCTTGACTCCCTATTGGACTCACACAATGTGGTCTACATGACCTTATGAAATATGTACATTTCCTCTGAGGGCTTACACAAAAAATTGAAAAAGGATTGAACTAGTCAACCCATGCGTGCTCCTGCACCAGTAGTGGACTTGAGTTGTTTATGATTAATAATTTTTGAGTAATGAGCATTCCCAAGCTAAAACCCCTCAATACAAATTTCAAAGTCATAAAAAGGATTTATAAGTATCTTCACCAATACTATTGGAAATCTAGTTTTGTGAACTCACTCAAAATTGTATAACTACCCTCTCTCTCTTTGTCCCTCTCTTTCTCTTTCTCTACCTCTCTAGGTATCCATTTTTCTCTATGTTTGTCTCTCTAGCTTACCAATATTTTAATGATTCTCCATGTATGTAATGAGAAAGGCGCAGGGATAAAGAACCATCTTGTTCACATTCACCCATAACTCATTTTTTCTTAATGTAGGGGTCTCTTGGAGCTCAAAAACTATTATATGAACAAAAGAAAAAGGAGTTGTCTATTTCAAGTGGTCCAAATATTTTTACAAGCTTCAAACTAGAGAGGATCTATTCATGAAATTTTACATTTTAACTTATTCCATTGAAAGACATATTTAGAAAAGATTCTAAAAAGGTCAAATTTGGTTTACATGATAACCCTTTGGATCCAAGAAATGTCCACATATCTAGTTATGTGTACCTCTCCATTTCCCCCTTATCCCTCTCTCTCCCCCTCTTTCCCTCTCTCTTCCCTCTCAATTTTTTCATTCAGTGAGTTCCCTTACCTATGTATAACATATACAAAATTGTATGTTTATGATGAATTTCCATCTAAAATCTTCATATAAATCACAAAAACCAAAAATAACCTTCTACACCTAAGGACATCCAAGCTTTCATCTACAAAAACTTGTTAGAATTTTTTAACACGAGATTTGAGGGAAATACATATGAAGATGTTGTGGAAGTATGTAGGCATGATCTTTTATAAGGTTTCAAATAAGCCTACCTCTGGTAGACAAGGAGCATGTATTTGTATTAGTATTTGTTAACATTAGATTTAAGGGAAATGCATATGAAAATTTTGTGGAAGTATGTGGTCATGAGCTTGTTAAACATTTAGTTTTGTGCGTCATACTTACTATATTAACTAAATTGTCTTCAATTAGGACTCTACAACTTGGTTTTTATATACTACTTGAAATCATGTTTTAGTTTACATTTTGGAGATAATTGTAACTGTGATAATTACAAAGAATGAATACAAAAAATTATTTTCTATGATTTTTTTCTAGGTATAATTTTACCAAGTTTTTCCATGTAAATCCAAGTATTATGTGTTATTTTTATCATTTGTACTATTTTTGAGAATGTAATTTTTATAACACAAAATACCACCATAAAATATTACCATGGATAAAAAAATGGTTCAAAAATTACGTGCTAAAAATCCACACAACCACCACTTAGTGGACAAATTGTAAACATAGTAAAAATTAATAAATGAATCACATGGACACCAATTTCCCATCCAATTAGGTCTGTTCCATAAAAATGGTCTATAAATCTTCCATAGCCCCAAAATAACACATGAAAAGACATGCAAGGTTGGGCACCTCATTTTGGATAGCATGCAAGTGACATGTGTCAACATGCATTGTCATGCAAGATAAAACTCACTAACTTCTAAAATGGATACCTAGGAGGGATATTCTTCCAAGATGGTTTTCCATAGATATCATATTCTTACTTATTTTCCATGTCAATTGAATTCAAATGCCTATTTTAGTATTTCCATTGACTTGTTTGATAATATTTTATTGACCCGTCTTTCCATGACCACATTGAATTATAAACTTGAAGTAAAATATTATTTTATCTATGAATCAAAGGGATACCTTCAGATTCAAAATGTCAATAATGAATTATGCACATAAAACAAGAATGAAATATGAACAAAATTATTGTGTATCTAGATCAAAGGCTTCAAATCTAAGGTATTGTTTCATGGTACCATATAGAAAACTTTAGGGAGATTTACAGTAATAAGGGGGAAAACTCAAGCTCTCGAAGATGGTAATATCTAGATGCATTAGATTATCATAGAGGAACATATAAATTTAGAGATTAAATAATCTCTAAAAGCTTCAAAACTCTTCCAATGGAAATTAGATCAAAAATATTGTCAAACAGTAGTTTGTGATGATTTAGGTTTAGGAATCATCAAAGAACAAGCTTAAAACTGAAGGTCGTGCAAATTGTAGACCCGCATTGAGAAATAGCATCAATTTTAAATAAATTCAATTCTAGAAAGGTTAAATATAATGGGTTCATCCAAGAGTGCCATATGACATGCACACACAATTTTTCTTCCCAAGATTCCTTAAATGAATTAATAGGAATGGTGGAAGTAGGGAATGTGCTAATACAAATTTAAAGAAAATGAAAAAGAAAAAAACAAATTAAAATAATAAATAAGAGGATTTATTTTGGATGTTAAAAGAAGTAACCAACCCTATTTGAGAGAGGGGAGAGTGCATTGACAACATAAGCAATATATCTAGAACTTAAATGAAAAACATGAAATTAATGATTATGTGTAAAATAAATCAAAATGGTCTCTGGATTGTGATTCAATTTGTTGTATAGGTAAAGCTAGATATCTTGAATATGGAATGGTGGAATACACTACAATTGATGCCAATAATTGATTCACCACTATATTCTAATTTTAGGATCTTTTCTTAATGAATGTCCTAGAATCTATAAATTGGCTACGTATATCATTTTTAGTTGAGATATAGGCCTTTGGGATTAATATTAGAGGGTGCAAATAAATCTTTTGTCTAGAATTAAATTTTGACTTTTAGAACTCAAAAAATAGAAAGAAAAAAAAAAGATTCAATTAAATATTAGACTCACCACAACGAGGTGTACATATGCCTAAAGTGAGGTTGTGCATACAAATTTTATTCAGGAACTCACTAGGTGATGTTATCCTTAACTAATTTTTCAATGAAGATAAAATTATTGGTGAAGAAGGAAGATGAAAGATAGTAGAAAAAGGATGTTATAATGTTTGATTTGATCTTTTTTGACATAAACTATGATAATGGTATTTTGATTGCTTTATTATAATGTTGTCTAATAGTTCTTCTATCACCTACAATGATTTCAAATGAATGAATGTCTCTAAATACAATAACACAATACAAACATTCAATGTGCTAGGTCAACTGACAATGGCTAGTTGATATACTCGATAGAGTGTAAATTTAAAATTTTTCTTTCAATGTTCGAGGCTTTGATTTCCAATCATGTAAATAAACTATGTGAATTATACATTTATATATCTAATCTAAATTTGTGAATAATAGATCTATTTGAATTAAGCTTAGTTTTCAAGGAGCGACAATAGAATTAAGCTAGAATAGTGTAATAAACTAAATTTATGAATGAATATGTCACATATAAGCTTGTTACTGTATAACATAATTTTCATCAAAACATGCCAAAAAAATAGAAAAAAAGGTCTCACAAATACACACAATTTTCACCACTACGATTATTATTTGAGATTTAATCTTTCATCCTTCTTAATTTGTGCCCTACACAACTCATCGTTTTAGTAATGTCTTCCCTTAGACAACCTATTATATTTCTTTGTAAACTTACTTCCCCTCCACCTAAAAATCTTTAATGGAGCTACCACTACTATTTTTCTTTACATTCTAATGAGTTCCAGAACCATATTTTACATGTTCCATCCTCCGAACTATTCAATTGCATCAATGTCATATACTCCAACAGTATCTAGTACCGATTTTTGTAGAGATGTCAAACAATACGCCTTATAAATCTAAAAAGGTTATATACACCAAACTATCTAAAAGCATCAATTATTATATACTCCAAAACTATCCAGATGTAATTTTAGTAGAGAGATTAAGTATCATATACTATAAAACCATCTAGCATCATATTTTACGTGAGGCATCCTCGAAAGTATCTAATCATATCAATTGTCGTACACTCCAAAACTATCCAGTTGTGATTTTTTTGTAGAGCGATCAATTGTCATATACTCCAAAACTATCTAGTTGTTATTATTTTAATAGAGTGATCAACCAATGCACCTTATAAATCTACGACATCCTAAGCAAGAGTTTGATACTCAATCTTCAACATGAAAAAGCCAATAACTCAAGCATTTTATTATAACCCATCGACAACTTTTTTCAAGATTCCAACAACAAAATACGAATGTAAAGACCATTTTCTACTTGACATTTGCTAGGTAAGAAACATATACTGTTTAAAAATGTTGTATATCTATTTATTAGAAGAATTGCTACACAAATGACAACGAAAAGTTACAGTAATACTATGAACCACCCGCTATAACAGTTCTTAAGCATGCTGCTCTTTGTACTGGATTTTGCTTACAAAAATCAAAATGCACTTTAGGCTCTTTCTTTGAGCAGATGGGCTACAACAATCTGTGTGTTATAACTGAGAATTTTCATTTCAAATGGCCTTCAATAAAGAAAATAACATCATAAACCAGTCAAATCTGCTTCAAGCTTTGGCTAGTGCATTAACATGCTGTTAATGTGCTTCTAGTCCCCTGTTTTACGGGCCAGCACCCTCTTGCTGCTTTTATCTATCAAAAACATCATAAACCAGTCACATTAGCCTTCTAAAACATATATCAGTGGACGCTTTTCACCTAAACCAAATCAAATATGTATACAATAAAGGATTTACTTTTAAAATATATTCTCTGTCACTGTCATTGAAAATAAAATCTATAAAAATTATGCCCTTTCAAATTGCTTTTACTACTAAACAACTATTATTAAATATTAACAAGCTAACCTATAAAAATATAATACATATAGACATAAAAATCTCATAGTTCTATTAATCAAAAGAATCTTTCATATAACAACTGTTATTTTTACTCCGCTTGTCTTTCATTAGAAAGTAGTGTTCAGTGACTTCAAGAGTTCCCCCAAACTCTTCAGCAAATCAATTTATAATGAAGTGAACTATTTTCAGTACACCAAGTCAGTAAACCATTTTACTGAAGGAGTTGGGAGAACTCAAGCAGTCCAGAACATAAGAAGTTCTATCCATGCTATCTCATGAACAACATATGGTTGATATATAACCCTACAAAAGTATGGACAAAAATAAATGAGTGGCGGAGAGAGTAATGCATTGAACCTGGACATTTTCTCTGGGAAGTTCATTGTATGTAGACGTCTTTTTTATTAGGAAACTACCTGGGAAAGAATCTGGATTTGAAGAAATGCAATTTGATTTGCATCTTCTCGTATGGGAAAGGGGCCTTATAATGGTGCATTATAATTTTAGGGGCTCGTATAGTAATGTAGTGTCTCATGTCTATGTCCTAAAAAACAAAATCTTTTGTTCTATTATTCCTATAGTCTGTTGAATATATATTAAAAATGTTTTGTTTTATATTTCTTTTTGGTTATTTCAACCACTAAATTTAGTTAACATGACCAACATACTTGTCTATATCATTTATTATAGCATTGGTAAGGATTGCACTAAAAATAATGTAGTGCATTGTATTAAATGCTATATAAGAGTCCACCAACGACTATATTTTGAATAGATAAATACTAGCTGCACAACTCTCTTATATTTAATAATTTGGGAGGTGATTTTAATTCATAGCTTTATTGAAGCTCAATAACACCCTACAAATATATTGTTATACAAGACACCTAAGTGAAACTAATTGACAACAAGAGAGAATGTTTTAGCATATCCACATCTCATATTCACACATCTACAATGCATATATCATACCTCTAGTCGTAAAAAGTTATGAAAAATAAATTATTTAATAATAACTAAAGATGATAAGGTGCTGACCTACCACACCACAAGGAAGTATTATATCCCTTTGTATATGTTAAGTTTTAGGACAGCTGCAAATGTAATAGCACTCTATTTTGTATGTGTTTTCCAAATGCAACAATCTCTCTTTCTTTATATTAGGAATGAGGCTAGGAGAGACATGTCCCTTCATGGGACATGTCTATTCATTATTATTTATAAGAAAGGACATGCCTCTTCCTATTAATCATAATTTAATCAATCGTATAATGTTTCATCAATCAATTATTAATTAAGAATAATATAATAATTTAATATTAAATATTAAATTTTTATATGATTAATAATAATATAACATATATAATATATTATTATTAATCAACATGTATTATATATATTCTAATGATAATACGACTGAAGCTATGAACATTAACACTCCCTCTTAGCTAGGGAGGATAAATCAATCCAATGTCAACACTTATATAACACTTGATAACATCAATCATACGATGTAAGCAATAAAAGCATCATCCTCATGATGTAATCAATAGAAACATAGTCTCAAGATGTGGATTGCCTCCATTGGTGATTCTATCCACAAATGCACGAGCTTTAGAGTGGATTGCCTCCATCGGCGATTCTATCCACAAACGCACGAGCTTTAGAGTGGATTGCCTCCATCGGCGATTCTATCCACAAGCTCTCATGTGGATTGCCTCCATCGACAATTCTATCCACAAACTCATGAGCTTTAATGTCGATTGCCTCAATCGGCGATTCTATCCACAAGTTCCCGGGTGGATTGCCTCAATTAGCGATTCTATCCACAAGCTCTCATGTGGATTGCCTCCATCAGCGATTCTATCCACAAACTAACGAGCTTTAATGTGGATTGCCTCAATCAGCGATTCTATCCACAAGTTCCCTGGTGGATTGCCTCAATTGGCGATTCTATCCAAAAGCTCTCGTGTGGATTGCCTCCATCAACGATTCTATCCACAAACTCACGAGCTTTAATGTGGATTGCCTCAATCGGCAATTCTATCCACAAGTTCCCA
>MU225328.1:906481-931526 GCA_018584345.1 Thuja plicata | reverse complement strand
TTTAATATTGAATATTAAATTTTCATATGATTAATAATAATATAACATATATAATATATTATTATTAATCAACATGTATTATATATATTCTAATGATCATACGACTGAAGCTATGAACATTAACAGTATACTGTATTTCCCTAAGGATAGTTAGGATATAGTGTCATAGAAGAGATTCATGAAGGGAAAATGAGGGGTCATTGCAACTATGAAAGAAAACAAGTATACAAAATATGGGAGCATGGAGGAGGCATGTCCAAGTAGAATGAGATGCCTCAAAAGAAATATGTTCTGTATAATACCACAATTGCTATATATACAAACACAAACTATTTTATTGAGAATGATTAGAAATTTTCAATAAAACATAATTAATTGTTGTAAAAATAGATATCACCTCTTTTATCAACATCCTTCGTACTTATTTTTAAATGAGAAATTTCTATTAGGTTATAGAGTCCCACAAAAAGAAGAAAGGGTAGAGGAGTTTAGTTAGGATGAATTGGTGTGGCCAAGAAGGAGAGATAAAATAAGTTCAATGGAGTTGCAAAATTTATAGAGATTAAAGAAAAAGATGCATTAGAAAATTCTTTTACTTTTTTTCTAGAGATGATGGTAAATTTTAACTCCTAGATCAAAAATATATACCACATCACTCCTACAATACTTTTATCAACTCTTCTACTAACATGTTTCTCTTATGATCTTGGACATGTTTCTTCTATAGAGGGTTCTACTTTGTTTCCTTTTTCTATTTGTGTAAACATTAGGCATGACATAGTTTATGTAGATATATTTGTATCTTTCCATATGAACATATATCTATATTTCAAGCACAATAGATATAATTAGTGAGTCCTTAAAAAATTGGTAAAATTATGTATGCATGTTCATGTACGTATGTATGAATGCATGCATGCTTGTATGTATGTATGTATGTATGTATGTATGTATGAACAATCAAATTCATATCCTTCCTATTAATGAGCCTTCTTTGGTTCATCCAACATCTTTTGTGAACAATGAAGTGGGGTGGATTGCACTAGAGGAAGGATGGATCAATGTTAATATTGATGGGGCATCTAAATGAAATCTAGGGCCATATAGACAAGGTTGTTTCATACAAGATTTTTCTGAAACTCATGGGGGCTCAAAATATAACCCTAAAATATTACCATGGATCAAAAAAGGGTTACAAAAATATATGCTAATAATTAATAAAATCACAACTTACTCGACAACATGTAAACATTATAAAATATAATAAATTAATCACATGGACACTACTTTCTTATCCAGTTAGGTGTGTGTCACAAATATGGTTTATAAATCCTCTAGGCCCTCAAAATAGGACATGAAAAGACATGTAATGTTGGTCACCTCATTTTGGATAGATTAAGTGTGTCAACATACATTGTCATGAAAGTCAAATTCACTAGCTTCTGAAATGGATACATAGGATAGATTTTCTTCCATGATGTTTTTTGACCACCATGCAGATGTGTCCACAAAATGCTTCCACTTCTCCAAGTAGGAACCTAGGATAGATGTTTCTTCCTTATGAATTGTAACCACTTCTAAAATGTTTCCAGCTCATATTTTTTCTAATACATTAGGACATATGTTTTCTAATATATTTTGTTGTGCCAAAGGTACCACACAATCCAACCCAACACCCAACCTGCTTTACCTTGGTATTTCTCACTACCAATTTGGGACCAAGAAGGGATGAGTTAGGGTGAGACTAATCTATTGGGGATAAACTAAATCACCCAAAAACCATGAGCAATAGGTAACCCTAGGCCTTGGAGTCAAATGCAAAACTAATGAGTAGGAAATCAAGAGTCCAAGCCAACTCCACTACCCTTGCGGGAAATATTTATTCAATATTTAGGCCCTTAATAAATTAAATCTATTTATCATAACATTATTCCATACATTTTATAGAAAACAACACAATAGTTTTGGTTGATGTAGGATTACCCTTACACCACCAAATGGTCCTACAATACTTGACATTGGTCCTTTCTGAAGATTTGAATCTTTAGTATAGAAAACACTAATCACTAGTTTATGCATTCTAAAGCCTGTATGGTATATATAAATTTGGATATCAGAATTTAAAGCTTAGGATTTTAACTTTTGGTGTATAAAATAGTAAACTGTATATTAACTAAGAAGGTTGTAATTTGCATGTTATGTACATGTCCATGTATTTTTGAAGGTTGGGGCCTTATATTGTAACCCTTTGAGAAAGAATATGATGTAGTTTTATGATTTAGAGACAATAGATATGATATTGTTACTTATTTACAATATCAATTGATTTCAAATGCCTATTAGAGTATTTTCATTACCTTGTTTGATAATCTTGTATTGAAAATTCCATGACCACATTGAATTATTAACTTAATGTAAAGCCTTATTTGATCTAGGAATTAAAAGGATTGGTTTTGGATTCCAAAACGTACAATAATTTCATGTCTAATATGAACATAAAAAGAAGATTAAATTATGAAAAAAATTATTGTGTAGCCAGGGTAAAGTCTTCAAAGATGAGGTTTCATTTCATGATACCACATTAAAAAACTAGGGATCTTTATAATAATAAAGTGAAATTTTCAAGCTCTCTAAGATGGTAATGTCTAGCTGCATTGTATTATTATGAGAGACATGTAAAATTAGAGATTAAATAGTCCTTCAAATATCAGAAACCCTTCCAATGAAAAGTAGATAAAAAAATATTTTGAAATAATAGTTTATAATGATTTAAGTTGAGGAATCTTCAAAGAAAAATATTAAAACTCAAGGTCATACGAATTTTAGACATGCATTGAAAACTCAAATCTTGTTTAAATAAATTTTATTCTAGAAAGATTAAATATAATGGGTTCATCCAAGAGTATGCACACACAATTTTTCTTCCCAAGGTTCCTTAAATGAACTAATATGAAGTGTGGAAGTAGGGAATGTCCTAATGTAATTTTTAAAATAAAAACTAAAAAAATAAAATAAAAGTAAATATAAGAAATAAGTGGATTTATTTTGGAGGTTGAAAGAAAAAACTAACCTAATTTGAGAGAAGAGATGTCGCATTGACAACATAGGAAATAAATCTAGAAGTTAAATGGACGTGAAAATATTGATCTGGTATAAAATAAAGAAATATGGTCTTTGGATTGTAATTCAATGGTCTGTTGAGTTAAAAGCTAGATATCTTGAATGGAATGTTGGAATACACTAAAATTGATGTCAATAATTGATTCGCCACTATATTAAAATTTTAGGGCCGGGTCTTTATTAATGCCCTCAAATATATAAATTTCTTACATATATCTATTTTGATTGAGATCTTGGCCTTTGGAATTAATATTAGTGAGTGCAAAAAATTCTATTATCTAAAATAGAATTTTGACTTGTAGAAATGAATCAATAGAATATATATTCAATTATATTAGACTCGCCACAACTTGGTGTACCTATGTCTAAAGTGAGGTGGGGCTTAAAAATTTTATTTAGGAAATAACTAGGTGATGTTATCCTTGGCCAATTTTCTATATAACACAGTTTACGGTGATGAATGAAGATGAAAGATAGTAGAAAAACATATAATGATGTCTAATTTGTTGTTACATTATTATAATAATATTGTGTTTTCTTTATTATAATGTTACCTCCTAATTCTTCTATCTCCTAGAATGCTTTCAAATAAATAATGTCTTTAAATACAATAACACAATACAAACATTTATTCAAATGTGTTATAGGTCAACTTACAATGGCTGGTACGATAGACTTGGTAAAGTGTTAAATGAATATCTAAAAACAAAATTTTGGGACAGATCGTGGATGGTCTTTGATTCCCCTCCCTGTAATAATCGTAATGTTTCTATCTATTTCCTAAGGAAACTATATTGTGAGTTTAAGGAAGTGTAAAATTATTATGACTTTCTAGAGTCTCAGGGTATTGGTGGTGTGATCATTTGATAGACCTATGCCACTTTGTGAATCTAATGCACCAAGGATTCCCAGTGGAAAGCCACGAGTGGATCATGTTAGTATTCCTTCCATTGTGAAGGAACATGTGGGGTGGACACACTATGCACAATTAGTGCTTTGACACATACTCTCATTCAGTGCATCACTCCTCTAGTCTAGGGTGACAATGGATAGTCTTGGAGGGGTCATATTTGTCATTCTTGTGTATCCCTATGCACATTTGATACTTCTGACAGAGAGGAAAAGGATGATGGAATGATGCTTGATGATTTTCTCAATGAAACATTTGGCATTAATACACAGGTAAATATTTGCAAGTTCATTGAATCTATTTGATCATATTTCATTTTTAAATGAATGAATAATTAAATTAGTATCTATTGATTATGATGAAAATTTAGGGAAATAGTGTCGGTATCAGTGGCAATGATACCCCGGCCCCTTTTTATAATACGTCATCAACTCCACAAGTATGTATCAAATAAAGAATTTTAACTAATACATTTGATTATTATTTAATTATATGGATGGTTGTCTCATAAGTTATTTTTCATTTACATTAGTTCAAGGCTGGACCATCGACGTTCACATTAGACAGCGAAGGGCATCATTCAAATTTTCTTGAGGCATCTTTATTTGCATGTTAATTTTATTTACTTGATTATATTTAATTAATAAATGAATGAATAACTAAATTAATTGACAAATTATGATCAAAATCCAAAGCCAAAGTGGTCATGGTAGTGATCACATTCCTTCACCTAGCTTTGTGATGACACCATTTAGTCCACAAGGTATATATGTAATAATGTATTATAGTTAACAAGTCAGTGACACATTATTATATGAATGGTTCTCTTATAAATTACCATACATGTACAGTAGTTAAATGTTGGAACTACAACATCGAAACTGCTATCACGTAGGTACCATTTATTCATTAGTGGGGTTGTAAACTATTATAGGTATGTTTGATAACTACATAATACTCTTGTTTCATTTTTAGTTATTGACAAAAGAGACTCCTCTTATTATTCATGATAATTTAGATCAGAGTGTAGCTGCAGCTATAGCTAGTTATGAAGCATAGAATGATGTATGAAAGAGATTACTTAATATTAATTGTTATTTTAATAGTTCATATTAAAAAAATTAATGATATTCATGTATGTAATTTAAATATCATTTTGATTGTTCTTCTAGGGACTCATTACTCTAGATCGTCAGTGTGTCCCTTCAGTGGATGTACATAGTGACTATTTGGCAGCGGTAAGAAAATATTCCATTTTATGTCATCAAATAATTAAATTCAATGTATATTAGTTATTGATGTTTATACTTTTTTATTTTATCAGCTCGAGCTCCAGAAAATTCTAGAAATGAGGACTAATTTAGCGCATTCAGAAGACTACTACATCTCCATCGACATGATGATTAAAGACAACCCGAGATTTTTTTTCTTCCCCTTGAGGGAAATGACTAGATTAGGGATAATCATTGTACACCAATATGTTATTATTGGATATATATTTTTATATTGTATAAGTGACATCTTCTATATCCATTTGGCTTTCATGAATCCAATTTAACTATATTGGATATATTTGATCTATGACATTATTTGACATATATATTTTTCTTCATGCCCTACAAATATATATAATTTATGTTTTAAGTATGAAATTCATGTGTCATGTGTATTCATGTATACTACTTTATGTTTATATGGATGTCTTGTGCTTTGTAAATTGTTTATGTCTTATATTTATGCTTGCACATGTATCTTGTATATTTTTACTGTATGATTCATAATTTATGAGAATGTGTATGTTTCATTCCATAAACCTGCTAGCATTAAGTAATACTGATAGGGGGTGAATCAGTATTACAGCACTTTAAACTTAAAGCAAGTAAATTCCAACTTAACCAGATAATTTTTGAAATCAAAAGAACATAAACAAAAAAACACACAACTCATAACACCATGAATTTGATGTTGCGGAAACCTTGGCCAAGGGAAAACCACGATTGGGATGGTACCCAAAAATATGCACTAAAAGTATATTGTCCATGTTAGGAGACCTAGCCATGTTAGGAGCTGATTACTACATTAGTACATTTCCTTGTTAGAGGAATACAAAACCCTGTTAAAGGTATTCTAAGCACACTACTCATACAATCATAAATGAGATTTTGTTAGAATGCTTTATTAAGAATGAATAATACAAGCATCAGTTATGGTTAGATAGTTTCAGTTGTAGTTCACATTACCATCTAACTAATTCTAATATCACAATGCATCAATTCAACTCTTTACATCCATACCAATATATCACACATCCATCACATTCATTACTTCTCAAAAATCTCTTCTTATATATACATTGTTACATATCCAGTCGGCTTCTAGTTACATCACAAAATTGAATTAATACTTATGAAAAAATTAATTAGAAATTCGGTGATCATACACTATAAAAACATAGGTAATCCACAATCTGAATCCAACATAGCACATTTGGACTTCGCATTATACTACCTCAATCATCACAACTGTTCATCTGCCCTGTATCATTGTTGCTCTATCTTTGCATGTCTTCATCATACTGTAACTTACTGTGATCAACATGGAAAACATAAGAGACCTTAACATAAGGTCATATACATCCCAAAATAGCTTCTCCTAAGATCACATATATTCATTCATCATATATTGTCTTTGCTGACCAAAACTATACTTCTATATGTGTAATTATTCTTTATAGACTTAGTCATTTTGCAAGCTATAACTCCAAAATAGTGTATGACACCAAGAGACCCTTAATAATATATGTGTTTCCATAAATTACAACACTCAACTATTTTACAACACTCCTGAATGAACCACTTACCAACAATCTCTCCCTTTGGCATTGATGGCAACACTTAGTGAAAAATGACTAAGTGTCAATACTAAAAATAATTCCACAATGTACTCTTTATCTCCTTTACATATATCTTCTCTACTCTATACATTTTTCATATCTTCTCTTCTCCCACTTTGACATCAATGGAAAAGGTACACAAAACTGTAGAATGCATAACCAAATTGTGCCACTGCTTATCAAAAACTATACAATCTTTAGCACATATTGGAAGGAGCTCACCAAGATCTTCACTTCCTTTGACTAAGTCTTCATTAGTATCTCACTCACATGAATTAGTCCATTCAGTGAAAAATAAGATGTCTTTTCTACCTTTAGCTTGGTAGGCATATGTTCAATGAGGACCTACACTGTCTTCTCCATGTTAGAAATATTGGTCTAAAGAATTGATAAATTAGGAGTGATTAAACTCTTCAGCATACCAAATCTTCCCACAAATTTCGCTTTCTTTGTATCCAAAAAACTTAGTTTGTTCAATATCCTAGACACTTCTCTGTCTAACTCCAATATAGAGCGTGAAGAGGTCTCACAAGTGTCCATCATCTTATCCATAATTAGTCTATCCTTTGTTATTATCTCCTCAATGTTTTTCAGATGTCTAATAGGATTTATATAGTAACTATATAACTTCATTCCATGTGATACACAACTCCTTTCCTCGGATATAGTATTGTTCAATATTCCAAGTCCAATGAGATATACTTGCAAACTTCTTCCAACTTCTTTGCGAGTTACTTCTTCTCTAGTTTCTCTTTAGTGGTCTTCTCCAAGGACTCATAGTGACTGTCAAAGTCATCCAATACCGTATTCAAGTTCTCTGCACTATCCTTTGATTCGAAATCAAAAGGTATAGGTAGGATTTTTTTGATAGTATAAACTTCTCTTTCCATTACCCTTGTCTTCTACTCACCTTTCTACTCAAATATCTCTTTCACTTTAGAAAATGTGATGTAGGATAACTTCATGAGCTCATTCACATCCATATTCTCAATATTAGTTCTTAGGGTCTTATATCCACTTACCAACAATAATGATGAAGAAACAAATGCATGAGTTTCCTATTTCTCTTCAACTTTATTCATTGTTTCCTTCACTACTTCAACTTTTCTCACTTTCTTCTCTTCTTTCTTTGTCATTTCTAGAACAATGCTTCCTTCAATGTTTTCTCAAATGGATCAGTGACATCCTGTGAGGTGTCCAAAGACATAGCTACACCAAAAACAAAGAAATATGGTTGCTTCACAGTACTCATAAATTTACTAGTGTCTTCACCCTTTGATTTTCCAAGACTTATTTCTACCATCCTTGATGACTCACATTTTTTAATAGTTCTAGGCTTAGTAGCCTTTCGTGGTGAGGAGTTCTTAGGTTTAGTACCCATTAGAACCTTATCCACAACCTTTTGTGTCTCCTCAATCACTTCATCATACCTTCTCCCCATTATCTTTACCAATCTTGACTTACTTCTCAGCAAAGGTTTTAAATCATTCAAGAGCTTCTCCATCTCCTTAACAAAAATAATAGGTAACATGACTTGAATTTCTTGTGCTCTAATTTTTTCATCTTCTATATGTGCTAGTTGTTTTCTCAGTTCTAATTTATCATAGAGTTCCTTAGGTATACTACCTTCAACTTCTAACATGTTCTTTTTAAAAGCATGTAAATGATTTATTATCATGTCTTCAATCAAAGTCTGGTCAGATACATAGAATCTAGACAAGGTATTGAGTTTTCCTTTCTCAATTATTACTTTCTCCAGTATATTTATGTCAGGTTTCTAGATATGTTTTACATCTGGACTCTTTTCTTCTGATTTCTTCTCTTCTCCTTTCTTCTCTTCTCCCTTCTCTTCAAATTTTGTCCTTTGTCTCTTAGATGGAGAGTCTCCTTTAGTTGACCTTGTGTTCCTTCTCAGTAATTCCATAAGTTTCTCTTTCTAAAAAGTTCTCTTTGGTGGTGTAGGTGTTGTTTCAGATATATCAATCATAGTAGAAGGTGGACTAATTACCTTCTCTAGTTATGAACATGGGAGGGCTGCAGGTGCAGTGTTCGCCAACATAGAAGCTCTTTTTGTCATCTTCTTTCTTACCTCTTTAATCTCCTCCTTTGTTATACTAGCCTTAGTTGCTACATCATCTACCAAGTTTTCTCTTTCCTCTTCCTTACACCTCTTGTCAGTTCTTCCCTTATCTTCACTGACTTCTCTTCATAGGTGCCCCACCTTTCTTTGGATGGATTAATTTTTGAGGATGGTATGTGTTCAACTTGCATAGTTAAGACCTCATAATTGAGTACATGTCCTAGAGGATAACACCACTTCATACTAAGTTGAATTGCCTCAAAGAAAACATAATTAGTTTCAACCATGAAATAAATTGTATCTTTGCACTTCTCTACCAATGCCATAGGAATCCTCTCTTTTTCCTTCATCTATCTCTGCAAGATTTTGATCATCCCAAATAACTCACCATCAACCCATGTACTATTTTTCCTTCTATAGCTCGGTGTGATCTGAATTCTAGTGGGTTCACTGTCCTTCCAAGCTCTAGGTTGCATACCAGGAAAACTATGTACAATATGAATATACATGTGTATCAATAAAGATCCAAACCTGAATGCCTTTGACTTATCCTTCTTAATTTTCTTTACATTCCCAAAGCACAGTTCTGTAAGTATTTCGCAAAGGTTATATTTTTAATGCTTTTCTTAACCATTATGTATGCCATTAAAATCAATCCTGTGGATACCAATTTAGTTCAGCAGTTGTAATGTAGTTTGTATCCAAGAATTTTTAGACCAATGTGGCATCTTGTTGAAATACATCATTGATAGTCATCACTCTCTTATTCCATTGTGAATGCGTTAGGGTTTCCACCTATTTCTTTATGTTTTTCTCTGCAACAGGAATGACTCCAGAATTATCCAAACATGTTACGCTATGAATCAACTTGTTGCATATCTTCACAAGCTGATTTCCAAGCCAAATGAACTAACCTCAGGAATTCTACTCAGAATGATTTTAATCCATTCCTCTTCGTCAAATTCGTAAAGTTCAGTCATCTACATGATACTTAATTTTTCAAGGTGTGGGAACTCGGCTTTCATCTTTCTATCTACTCTAATAATTTCCTTCATCTCTGAATATCTCAAAGTCTCTAAATATTCCAAAATCCAAAATCAATCTATGGACAATCTTCTACAGCTCTGCAACTACAAAATCCACTCAAAACCATGCATTGTTGTATTTTTCAAAAACAAAATCCGTACACTCTCACATCAAACCTTGGGGTTAGGTCAAAATTTTTCTTAAATAGGACAACCATCACCTTTAGTTTCCACTAGGGAACTTCTATTTCATTTGTGCATGCTTGGAAAAAAATTTCCGACCAACTTTGAAAAGTTGCGAAAGTTGCAACTTTTAAGCAATTTTGTGCCAATGTTGCTTTTCTCTTTCTCAAACTTATCCTAGACTCCAATCTAGGTTCTAACTTGACTCCTAGCACATCCTAGCCCTGATGACATCATCAAAACTCATCTAACCAAACAAGAGACTTATACATACTCAAGCCCCAAAATGCAACATCCTAAAGACTTAGGACCTAACTTGACCTTAACTCCCTATTGGACTCACACACTGTGGTCTACATGACCTTATGAAATATATACATTTCCTCTGAGGGCTTACATAAAAAAATTGAAAAAGGATTGAACTATTCAACCCATGGGTTTTCCTACACCAATAGTGGACTTTAGTTATTTATGATTAATAAATTTTGATTAATGAGCATTCCCAAGCTAAAACTCTTCAATGCAAATTTCAAAGTCATAACAAGGTTTTATAAATATCTTCACCATTACTATTGGAAATCTAGTTCCTTGAACTCTCTCAAAATTGTATAAGTACCCTCTCTCTCTTTGTCTCTCTCTCTTTCTCTTTCTCTACCTGTCTAGGTATCCATTTCTTTCTATGTTTATCTCTAGAGCTTACCAATATTTTTAGAATTCTCCATTTATGTCATGAGAAATGGGCAAGGGTAAAGGACCATCTTGTTCATGTTCATCCATAACTATTTTTTTTCTTAATGTAGGGGTCTCTTAGAGCTCAAAAACTATTATATGAACAAAAGAAAAAGGATGTGTCTATTTCAAGTGGTCCAAATATTTTTACAAGGTTCAAACTGGAGAGGCTCTATTCATGAAAGCTCACATTTTAACTTATTTCATTGAAATACTTATTTAGAAAAGATTCTACAAAGGTCAAATTTGGTTTACATGATAACCCTTTGGATCCAAGAAATGAACATATCCATTTATGTGTGCCTCTCCCTTTCCCCCTTATCCCTTTCTCTCCCCCCTCTTTCGCTCTCTCTTCCCTTTCAATTTTTTCATTCAGTGAGTACCCTTACCTATGTGTAACATATAGAAAATTGTATATTTATGATGGATTTCCATCTAAAATGTTCATATAAATCACTAAAAACCAAAAATAACTTTCTACACCTAACAACATTCAAGCTTTCATCTACTAAAACTTGTTAGAATTTTTTAACACTAGATTTGAGGGAAATACATATGAAGATGTTGTGGAAGTATGTAGGCATGATATTTTATAAGCTTTCAAATTAGCCTACCTCTGGTGGACAAGGAGAATGTATTTGAGTTACAATTTGTTAACATTAGATTTACAGGAAATACATATAAAAATATTGTGGAAGTATGTGGTCATGAGCTTGCTAAACATTTAGTATTGTGAGTCATACTTACTATATTAAGTAAATTGTCTTCAATTAGAACTCTGCAACTTGGTTTTTATATACTGCTTGAAATCATGTTTTCATGTACATTTTGGATATTATTGTAACTGTGAAAATTACTAAGAATGAATATGAAAGGCATTTTCTAAAATAAAATTCTAGGTATAATTTTACCAAGTTTTTCCATGTAAATACAAGATTTATGTGTTAGTTTTTATTCTTTGTACTATTTTTGCAATTATAATTTTAATAACACAAAATACCACAATAAAATATTACCAGGGATCAAAAAATGGTTCCAAAAATACATGCTAAAAATTCATACAACCACCACTTAGTGGGCAACTTGTAAACATAGTAAAATACAATAAATGAATCACATGGAAACCACTCTCTCCTCCAATTAGGTTTGTTCAATAAAACTGGTCTATAACTCTTCTATAGCTCCAAAATAGCACATAAAAGACATGCAAGGTTGGACACCTTATTTTGGATAGCATGCGAGTGACATGTGTCAACATGCATTTCCATGCAGGACAAAACTCACTAACTTCTAAAATGGATACCTAGGAAGGATATTCTTCAAACATGGTTTGTAATAGATGTCATATTCTTACTTATTTTCCATGTCAATTGAATTCAAATTCCTATTTTAGTATTTTCATTGACTAGTTTGATAATATTTTATTGACTCCTCTTTCCATGACCACATTGAATTATAAACTTGATGTAAAATATTATTTTATCTATGAATCAAAGGAATACCTTGAGAGTCAAAATGTCAATAATGTATTATGCACATAAAAGAAGAATGAATTATGAACAAAATTATTGTGTATCCAGAGGAAGGGCTTCAAATCTAAGGTGTTGTTTCATGATACCACATAGAAAACTCTAGGGAGATTTATAGTAATAAGGGGGAAAACTCAAGCTCTCCAAGATGGTAATATCCAGATGCATTAGATTATCATAGAGGAACATATAAATTTAGAGATTAAATAATCCCCAAAAGCTTCAAAACTCTTCCAATGAATAGTAGATCAAAAATATTGTCAAATAATACTTTGTGATGATTTAGGTTTAGGAATCTTCAAAGAAAAAGCTTAAAACTCAAGGTCATTCAAATTTTAGACGCATTAACAAATAATATCAAGTTTAAATAAATTCAATTCTAGAAAGGTTAAATATAATGGGTTCATCCAAGAGTGTCATATGACATGCACACACATTTTTCTTCCCAAGATTCCTTAAATGAATTAATAGGAACAATGGAAGTAGGGAATGTGCTAATACAAATTTAAAGAAAAAACAAATACGAAAAAAATTGAACATAAAAAATAAGAGGATTTATTTTGGATGTTGAAAGAAGTAACGAACCCCATTTGAGAGACGAGAGAGTGCATTAACAACATAAGAAATAATTCTAGAACTTAAATGAAGAACATGAAATTAATGATTATGTATAAAATAAATCAAAATGGTCTTTGGATTGTAATTCGATTTGTTGCGTAGGTAAAGCTAGATATCTTGAATATGGAATGGTGGAATACACTACAATTGATGCCAATAATTGATTCAGCACTATAATCTTAGGATATTTTCTTAATGAATTTCTTAGAATCTATAAACTAGCTACGTATTTCATTTTTAGTTGAGATAGAGGCCTTTGGGATTAATATTAAAGGGTGCAAATAAATCTATTGTCTAGAATTAAATCTTGACTTTTAGAACTGAAAAAATAGAAAAAAAGATTCAATTAAATATTAGACTCACCACAATGAGGTGTACCTATACCTAAAGTGAGGTGGTTCATACAAATTTTATTTAGGAACTCATTCGATGATGTTATCCTTCACTAATTGTTCAATCTAGAGAAGTTTATTGGTGAAGAAGGAAGATGAAAGACAATAGAAAGGATGTAATAATGTTTGATTTGATGTTTTTTTACATAAACTATGATAATGATATTGTGATTGCTTTATTATAATGTTGTCTAATAGTTCTATCACCTAGAATGATTTCAAATGAATGACTGTCTATAAATACATTAACACAATACAAGCATTCACTTAAATGTGTGCTAGGTCAACTTACAATGGTTAGTTGATAGACTCGATAAAGTGTAAATTTAAAATTTTTCTTTCAATGTCTGAGGCTTTGATTTCCAACCACATTTTAACAATGGCTAGTTGATAGACTCGATAAAGTGTAAATTTAAAATTTTTCTTTAAATATCCGAGGCTTTGATTTCCAACTATGAAAATAAAATATGTGACTTCTACATTTATATATCTAATCCAAATTTGTGAATAATAGATCTATTTAAATAAAGCTTAGTTTTCAAAGAGTGGCAATAGAATTAAGGTAGGATACTGTAATAAACTAAATTTATGAAAGAATATGTCACATATAAGCTTGTTACTATATAACATAATTTACATCAAAACATGCCAAAAAAAAAAAAAAAAAGAGAGAAAAAGGTCTCACTAAAAAAACACACACAATTTTCACCACTACAATTACTATTTGGGATTTAATCTTTTATTCTTCTTAATTTGTACCCTACACAACTCATTGTTTTAGTAATGTCTTCCCTTAGACAACCTAATTTGTATTTCTTTGTAAACTTCCCCTCCACCCAAACATCTTTAATGGAGCTACCACTACTATTTTTCTTCACATTCTAATGAGTTCCTGTCACGACTCGACCCTTGTGACTCATCATTTTCAGACTTGTCATGCGACATTTTGACTATGTTGACCGAGTCATTTTGATTCGACTACATCATTTTCCATAGATGCTATGTTTTCTAGTTGATTTTATCGTATGGTTTTAATTAGTAGTAATTGTAACCGTAGATAAGTTATGATGAATAATATCGTGAGGATGCTATTATTATCATGATGTTTTTATAGATGTTCATGTTAATATTTCGTGCATATATGACGAACTTTGACGTAATTACAATAAATGTGTTGATTATGGATAATGGTGTTAAAATGAAATATTTTAATTTTGATTAATGATTAATCATGTACTAATACAATGTTTCAGTTTTGAGTATGTCTGTTGACTGCAGGAAGAAGGCGGGAGTGTGGTTGAGGTAGAGAAGTCTAGCTTCTAGTTCTGGGAAGTACGGATGGTCTGGTTGGCCAGATTCATGCACACACCACCTAGAGACTCTATGTTGTTTTCTTTTATGAAATTTACATTTACTGCTATCTCTATCTAATCCTTCTGTGAATCATGATTATTATGAACATGAATATAATAGTTCTTGTGTGTGCTCATGTGCAATTACACTCGTAATGTTTATGTTTTACGGCTAATTTTGTTTTGTTAATGTAAATGATGGTTGGGTGTAAATTCTCTTTTTTATTATTACCAAAAAAATGGTTGGAGGGGAAGAGTGGAGGCGTACATATTAAAAGACCGCACTCCATATTTCAAGGCAGGCTTTTCTCACTGGAAAGAAAATCAGTTTCGGGAATTCTTGCTTTGGGAAAACAAAGAACAGAAAGATGGGAAGCAGAGGAGTGGTGGCAGTTGTTGATGGCTGAGGAAAGAGTAGCATCTTGAGTTACATTGCACTTCTAGGAGTAACAACTCAATATACATCGCACTTCTAGGTTTTATTTTTGTTTCCTCTCTTCCTTATTGCCATGACGTTGATGGCTGTAGAAAAATGTTTACAAGTTATGTGCCTCTGCATATAAATGTGTTAAAATTTTCCTTCGAAGGTGAGCTTATGCTGATAGCTGTAGACAGCTAGGGGACTGGTTTCCCTCATCATCTGGCCATGTTCTCCTTTCCCTACTTGGCGTGTGTGTTCCTTGTTGCTGAACCACAGTCTTACCTTTTAAATATTCTGCTAGCTAATCTACCTTGCATGGAAAGTTAGTAGCTATCTTCTTGATAATCATTCACCTTTTAGCTTTGCAAATACCTACACTCTCTTATCGGTTGCAAATTAAGTCTTTATTTTTTTGGGAGACTTCCAATTGCGTTTCTATTTAAACTACTGCAGGTATCATTTAGATGTTCTTCTTGTTGATGTTAGTTGGGTGAACTGTAGCTGTTATCTGTTGTTATTTATACATAAACCGGTTCCTTCTTCTAGCGTTCTATTTCCTATCATGGTTACTCCATGCTTGGGTGCGTAAGGTTTCAGTGGTTCTTTTCAAGGAACGTAGCTCTTTGGTAATTCCAAGCTAGTTTGATTGTTTTCTTAAGATGTGTCAGCCACGAATCGGTGTGTAATCATTTGCTGGATGATTTGTCTTGTTTGAAGTGAGAGCCATGTGCAGCTCTATTCAGACCCATATTGAAACCATAGTTCTTTGTCTTTTCTTGGAAATGACGTTGGTCATCTAAGCATTCAGATGTTCCTCTCTATTTTGTGTAACTTAAACCGAATTGCCTCTCCTTGAATCAGAGTATTCCTGCGGTGTGCGTTTATAAACAATGGTTTAGCATACTCCTCGCTGAACAACTTAGCATTGTTTCTGCCATGATAGCTGTGATTATGGTTATGTTTATGATTAGCTATGTTTATGTTTACGATTAGCTGTGTTTATGATTAGCTGTGATTATGGTTATGTTTATGATTAGCTGTGCTTACGGTTATGATTAGCTGTGTTTATGTTTATGTGTGGTAGAAAGAAAACGTCGCAGAGTTTACCTAGAACCATAAATAGAAAACATTTAGGTTATACTGAAATGCTAATTATGTTTTGTTAGGAAGAAACATCCTAGAGTTTTTTGCAAATAGTAAATTAAGAGGAACTTACTAAAACAATTTAATTGTTCTCTTGAATTGTTAATGAAATTTTGTGCAAGGGAACTTCACTACCTAATTGTGTAAATCGGGAACCATAGATTGGAAACACCATGAGATACATGAATTATATGTTTAGTCATTCCATGCTGTGTATTGTAGTTTTAAACATTGTTGAGACACGACGCTGTGTTATTTTTACGATTATAGTAATAACTGCTGTACATTTAAGATTTGTTAGAGTATGCTGTGAATAGCCTACCGATTGCAGTCCTGGCATTTTATTTTATCTATCTGAATGATAATCATCAAGTAAGACTAGCTGAGAATTACAGTTATTTATGACGGTGAAATTGAATAGCCAAAATTTTAATTTAGAATACTTTCTTTCCATGATAGTTGAGATTATGTATGGATGTATATGTTTTATGGGAGGGTGTCGAATGTGGGAAAACTAGAGGAGGGTAGAAATGAATGTTATATCTGCCTACCAGTAGAGACCAGGCGAAATTGCTTTGGCCAAAGCGTGTTTGCATATGTACTTTCTATATGCCGGTTAATTGATCCATCCCTCTGCCACATCCGTGTTAGATCTACTGTTAGACATATGTGTTAGTAGTATGTTCATTCCTACACTAGATCCATCCGACCTTCCAGCACCGGTTGCTAGGCTTCTCAGGCTAGGGTCGGCATGTTTTTCGTGTCAGGAAGAACCCAGGGGGAGCTAACCACTCCGTGGTTGGGTGGATAAAAGCGCCTGAGCCACACTCCCGTCTCGTGATAGCAGATGGATGCCCGTCCAATGGCTAAGGAGACAGGATCATATGGATGGACCCAGGTCTGAGGTACTTTCTTTTGTAGTTTTTATATGTACCATTTATATCTTATTATCTTTGCTTCATCTATGTACTGAGATGAGCTGATGTCTAGTGTGCAGGTCGACATTCGAATCACTGTGAATCACTTAATTGAAATAATCTATTTTTTTGCACTTAAATTGTTGGAAGTCTGAAATGTGGTCGACTTTTCCTTATTGTAATCGTCATAGCAATGTTGGTCATGTGATGACCTAAATTCTCATCTTTTATGAAGTCTTTAATGTACTTTGTAATTAATGAAGTATGACATGTAGGTAAGCTTCCTTCTGGGATGCACATAACCTATATGAGATCATATGATGGATTCTGCATACACTGTATGATGACTTTACTGTTCAACTTCTCTTATGGTTACATGGAATATATATCGACATGAAGGTCGAGACTATATAGCATATTCTGTCTTTATGAGAGTACATTGTAATTGATTTTGTCTCTGACTATTGTCGACTATGTTCTCTTGTCAAATTTTCTTCTTTTTATGTTACTTATATGATGTGGCATTTTATGTGGCAAAGCAGTCTTTACATGTGGTATCAGAGCCATGTTTAACTCTAGGACTTTGGCTTACTACTTGCTGAAGCTACGTATTCTGTGTGGATGCAAGATTTAATCTGTCATCATGAACACCAAAACTAGCAATAGAGCAGGATCTAGCAATGGTCCAAATGAACAGCCTGAACAAAGGCTAGATCAAATTTAAGCCCTTTTGACTCAACAAGGGAATCTCCTGCAACAACAGGTTGCACGTATGGATCACCTCGAGAATGACATGAGGGGTAGGCAGGATGAGACTCATCAGAATGAGGAGCAAAGGAAATTGGAGGAAGATAGGAGGGTTGAGGAGCAATAGAAGAGAGATGCTGATCTCAGGGCTACAGAGATAGCCGGAAATAGGGGAAAGATAGCTGAGGAGCTCATCAAAGACATGAAAAAGGTCACACCTCCTACCTTTAGCGGTAAGACCCTTGGGGATGATGCCGAGGCATGGATCATTTCCTTGGAGAAATACTTCCATGTCCAAAATTTCTCTGGACAATCTAGGGCGATGTGGGCGACCTTTCAGCTGACAGGTGAAGCTGCCACCTGGTGGGAAAATGTGATGGAAAAAAACAAACTTCAGCCAGGAGAGATATCCTGGGAGGAATTTCTATAGTTGTTTCGTATGAGTTGGTTACCTCAGTTGTTCTTCGATTGGAAGGTGGCCGAATTTCATAATTTGATTCAGGGAGTCATGACGGTTACCCAGTACCACGAGAGATTCTGTCATTTAGTGAAATATGTTCCTCAGTACCAACAAGATGAACGATTCATAACTCGCAAGTTCATAATAGGGTTACGTCCTGAGACAGGTGCCGAAGTTGAGATGCATGAGCCAGAAACTATGGATTTTGCACTGAGAAAGGCTCCTAGGTAGGAACAAAGGTTACAAAGTTTGTCCAAGGTGGGCAATAATCAGAAATCCAATAACAATCAGAGGTTTTAAAGGAAATATCATGATAATAAACAACATAATGGTGGATGCCAGCAAATCAAGAATATGAAGGGTAAAGGACAAGGAAATTCAGGAAGGAATTCCTACAGAAACTCTCAGAACCAAAACCAGAATAAGGGAAACAACAGGGATTCCAACAGGTATGGAAACAGGAGAGACAAGCCAGAGGGAAGACAAGGACCCCGTGATGGATGTTATGTCTGCGGAGGTGATCATCTTACTGCTAGATGCCCACATCACTCATATTGTAAAGGCTTTCAAGCACAACACCACATTCATGCAGCCATTGATCACATGCAGGCTGATTTTCAGGCTACCCCTATTTAGATGACTGGTAAGCTTTTCGGCCAAAATGTTTCAATTTTAATAGATATAGGAGCTACTGAATGCTTTGTAGATCCTAAAGTTGTATCTAGGATTTCATTTAGAGCAGGATTTATGGCTGAACCTTGGATTGTAGAATATGGCAATAGGGCAGAGCGTAGGGTAGAGCAGTGTTTATCATGCAGTGAGTTGGAACTTCCTAGTTTTATCACGCAAGTCAATCTTTATGTCACCCCTTTGGGATCATATTATGTCATACTAGGCATCAATTGGCTAACTGAACATAAGCCAATTGTAGATTGTCGAGACAAGTCAGTTGTCTATTTTGATGATGAGGGAAGATCAACTGAAATAAGAGGTGTAAAGCAACCTATGGAACTAAGGCAGATTTCTGCTATGCAGTTAAAAAGAGAAAAGATGAAGGGATGTATGTTATCTTTAGCTCATGTCAAGAACATTGATGCAACTCCTAGTGAGAATGATTCTTCCTTACTGCAGGAATTCTGAGATGTATTTCCAGAAGAATTGCCTGAACTACCTCCTTAGAGAGAATTTGATTTCTCCATAGATTTGATGCTGAGAACTGAGCCACAATCTAAGGCTCCGTACAGGATGGCTACTACCGAGATGTATGAACTCAAGGTTCAAATTCAAGAACTTTTGGACAAGGGATTTATACGCCCTAGCGTATCACCATGGGGAGCCCCGGTGATCTTTGTTAAAAAGAAGGATGGTACCTTGCGATTATGTATTGATTACAAAATTCTCAACAAAGTGACCATCAAAAATAGGTATCCTCTTCCACGAATACAGGAGTTATTTGATCAAATGAAAGGTGCTACTGTGTTTTCCAAGATCGATTTGAGATTTGGATATCATCAGCTCCAGATTAAGGATGAGGACATATCAAAAACTACTTTCAGAACACGGTATGGGCATTATGAGTTCGTTGTTCTACCTTTTGGACTAACAAATTCTCCTGCCACTTTTATGAACCTTATGAACAGTGTTTTCAGAGACTGTTTAGATAAGTTTCTGGAGATTTTTATAGATGATATCCTGATTTAATCTAAGAACATGGAGGAGCATGAAGAGCACTTGTGGACAGTCTTACAACATCTGAGAGATAGGAAATTGTATGGCAAGCTATCCAAGTGTTCATTTTATCAGAAAGAGATTCACTACCTAGGGCATATCATATCTGCAGAAGGAATTGCAGTAGATCCTGCCAAGATTAAGGCCATACTTGAATGGCCTACTCCTAGCAATGTGAGCGAAGTTCAAAGTTTCATGGGATTGGCTAGTTACTACAGGAAATTTATAGAGGGATTTTCTAAGATAGCTGCTCCCATTACATCTCTTCAGAGAAAGGGTAAACGATTTGTGTGGACAGAGACATGTGAGGAAGCCTTTCAGTTATTGAAACACAAACACACGTCCGCTCCCATTTTAGTTGTACCTGACCCTAATGGACAGTTCAGTGTAATTACAGATGCACCGGGTGAAGGTTTGGGTGGTGTGCTAATGCAAGATGGAAGAGTAGTGGCTTATGAGTCACAGAAACTAAAACAACATGAGGTAAATTATGCTCTGCATGATTTATAGTTGGCTGCTATTGTACATGCCTTACAGATGTGGAGGCACTACTTATTGGGTAAGCCTTTTGAGCTTAAGACAGACCATATGGGACTGAGATATATTTTCACTTAACCCAATCTGAATGCCAGGCAGGGACGTTGGTTAGAGTTTCTGAGCAAATACGATTTTGGCATTGAATATATTAAGGGGAAAGAAACTAGAGTAGCAGATGCTCTTAGCAGGAGAAGACACATTTATGCTATCTCTACCTCTAGGACATGCCTGAGAGAACAGGTGTTGCTTACTCTTTCAGGAGATGACCATTATGAGTTGGTCAAATCTGCTTTGCAGAATGATCCATCAGATTACCATTTTGACGGATATAGATTTGAGGATGATGGTATTTTGAGATACCAGAATAGGATGTAAATTCTTGACCATGCAGGGGTGAGGATAGTGGTACTTGAGGAGATGTATTGCACTCCATTTTGAGGTCATCCGGGGCTAAATAAGATGATTGCTGATTTGAGGCCATTGTATTTTTGGCCAGGGCTTAAGTGTGATGTGACAGCTTACATAGCCCAATGTTTGGAATGCTAGTGAGTCAAGGTTGAGCATGTCCACCCAGTAGGATTACTATACCCTCATGATATTCCAGAATATAAATGGAAAGTCATTAGTATAGACTTCATACAAGGATTACCCATAACCAAACAGAGACATGATGTCATTTTGGTTGTATTTGATAAACTAACCAAGGTGGCCCATTTCATTCGAGGAAGCTTGAAAGATGGATCCTTGGCATTGGCCAAGAAGTTCGTGCACGAGATTTTTCGTCTTGATGGTGTGCCGAAGACCATTATATCTGATAGAGACACTCGGATGACAGCAAGGTTCTGGACAACCTTGAATGCTTCCTTTGGTACATGTCTCAATTTTAGCACAGCCTACCATCCTCAGACGGATGGATAGACAGAGAGAGTGAATCAAGTGATAGAGGATTTGCTCCGTATGTACTGCATGGACCAGCACTACAAGTGGGAAGAGTATCTTCCCTTGGTAGAGTTTGCATACAATAAATCCTACCATGCTTCTCTAGGTATGGCCCAATTTAAGGCACTTTATGGGCGTAAGTCTCGTGTTTCTATCAGTTGGGACAAAATAGAGGACAAGATTGTGATTGGTCCTGATATGTTGCGTGAGATGGAAGAACAGATGGCTTTGATCCGAGATAGGCTGAAGGAAGCAGTGGATCGACAAAAGAGCTATGCAGACAAGAACCACACTTTTAGATAGTTCCAAGCAGGGGACAAAGTGTTCTTGCGTGTGCGACCCCATAAGAGTTCCATATCCTTTGGCAACGCTACGAAGCTTGCGCTGCGATATGTGCGACCCTTTGATGTTTTGGAAGTCAACAACCCAGTTGCTTACCGACTTGCTCTACCACCCGCTCTGGCCCGGATTCATAATATTTTTCATGTTTCATTGTTGAAACCTTATCATCCAAATGCTCCACATATTTTGGATTAGCGTGCCTTGCAGGTTCAGGATCCGGGGGTAGTGCAGGTGGAGCCTACTCGGCTCATTGATCAGCGTACTATCTGAGTGTGCAACAGAGATGTTTTGCAGTATTAGGTCCCGTGGGACCAATTCTCTATTGAGAGTGCTACATGGGAGAATGCAGAGGACATGCACAGATCTTTTCCTCATTTATTTTCATAGATTTCTTGTTGATTCACTATGATGTATAGATACTCATGTGTGGTGTGTTTCTTTATAGCATATTTTGATGTGACATCGGGTTGATGTCTTCTCCTAGTTGGGAGGGATGTCATGACTCAACCCTTGTGACTCGTCATTTTTAGACTTGTCATGCGACATTTTGACTATGTTGACCGAGTCATTTTGATTCGACTAGGTCATTTTCCATAGATGCTATGTTTTCTAGTTGATTTTCTCGTATGGTTTTAATTAGCAGTAATTGTAACCTTAGATAAGTTATGATGAATAATATCGTGAGGATGCTATTATTATCGTGATGTTTTTATAGATGTTCAAGTTAAGATTTCATGCATATATGATGAACTTTGATGTAATTACAATAAATGTGTTGATTATGGATAATGGTGTTAAAATGAAATTTTTTAATTTTGATTAATGATTAATCATGTACTGATACAGTGTTTCGGTTTTGAGTATGTCTATTGAATGCAGGAAGAAGGTGAGAGTGTGGTTGAGGTAGAGAAGTCTAGCTTCCAGTTCTGGGAAGTACGGATGGTCTGGTTGGCCGGATTCATGCACACACCACCTAGAGACTCTGTGTTGTTTTCTTTTATGAAATTTACATTTACCATTATCTCTGTCTAATCCTTCTGCGAATGATGATTATTATGAACATGAATATAATAGTTCTTGTGTGTGCTCATGTGCAATTACACTCGTAATGTTTATGTTTTACTACTAATTTTGTTTTGTTAATGTAAATGATGGTTGGGCGTAAATTCTCCTTTTTATTATTACCAAAAAAATGGTTGGAGGGGAAGAGTGGAGGCGTAGATATTAAAAGAACGCACTCCATATTTGGAGGCAGGCTTTTCTCACTGGAAAGAAAATCAGCTTCGAGAATTCTTGCTTTGGGAAAATAAAGAACAGAAAGTCGGGAAGCAGAGGAGTGGTGGTAGCTGTTGACGGCTGAGGAAAGAGTAGCAGCTCGAGTTACATTGCACTTCTAGGAGTAACAACTCAATATACATCGCACTTCCAAGTTTTATTTTTGTTTCCTCTCTTCCTTATTGCCATGACGTTGATGGCTGTAGAAAAATGTTTATAAGTTATGTGCCTCTGCGTATAAATGTGTTAAAATTTTCCTTTGAAGGTGAGCTTATGGTGATAGCTATAGACAGCTAGGGAGATGGTTTCCCTCATCATCTGGCCGTGTTCTCCTTTCCCTACTTGGCGCGTGTGTTCCTTGTTGCTGAACCACAGTCTTAACTTTTAAAAATTTTGCTAGCTAATCTACCTTGCATGGAAAGTTAGTAGCTGTCTTCTTGATATCATTCACCTTTTAGCTCTGCAAATACCTACACTCTCTTATCGGTTGCAAATTAAGTCTTTCTTTTTTTTGGAGACTTCCAATTGCGTTTCTATTTAAACTGCTGCGGGTATCATTTAGATGTTCTTGTTGTTGATGTTAGTTGGGTGGACTATAGCTATTATCTATTGTTATTTATACATAAACCGGTTCCTTCTACCAGTGTTCTGTTTCCTATCATGGTTACTCCATGCTTGGGTGCGTAAGGTTTCAGTGGTTCTTTTCAAGGAACGTAGCTCTTTGGTTATTCCTGTTGGAATTATGTTATATTTTTCATCAGTGAAAACACTTATTCGATTCTGAATGCTTACCAAGCTCATCACTCAGTCCACAACTTATACCAAGCATTCAGTAATCACTTTGTAAAGCTCAGTGGTTAAACAGTTCAAACCGAGTAGAACAGTAGTCACCGAGCATATGAACAGTTCAGCAGCGGTTACCAAGAAGAGAAACATGTACCGAGCAGACGGTAGTCACCGAGCTTCACCGTAACTACCGAGCCATCAGTTGAAGCCAGCCGAGAAGTCAGTTACTACCGAGTCACCAGAGGTTACCGAGTGACACTATACCTACCAAGTCACCAGCGGCTACCGAGTTCCAAGCTACACTTTGGGACTAGTATGGACCGAGCTTCTACTCTTACCGAGAGCATGACGATGCCGAGTATTATAGTGGATGCCGTGTATCAGAAGATCACCGAGCCAGCTTGAGGAACCCGAGCTTCTACCGACTCAGTAATATTTTGTTTACTTATGAAAGGCCGACTCAGGAATAAGTTTATCTTATTTTATTTATTTGTATTTGGCCGACCTTGTAAATTGTTATTATGGGAATGGTATATATATGTAATGTATTATACCATTTGAAGTGTGAAAGTGAAATAAGAGTAATAAGAAGAGACTGCAACAAGGCGAAAAACAGCAGCAGAGCAGAGCATTTTCACAAGGTCAATAAAGGAGAAGAATAGCCATATCTATCACAGAAGGTGATCAGTACTCAAAGGATCTTATCAGCAATAAAGTTGTAAGTCAAGATCTACGGTTTCATCCTAATAGTTGAATCAGTTTGTAAATCCTTTAACAGGGTAGACTTAACATTCTTTCATAAATCTCCTAACAGAGTGCATACTTCATTGTATTTTTGTAAATCCTCTAACAAGGTGGACCTAGCAGTCCTAATTGCTTCTAACAGGGTAGATCATCAGAAGTGATCAATGTAAGCCTT
>MU225328.1:845306-870451 GCA_018584345.1 Thuja plicata | reverse complement strand
ATGTTCAACATCTCAAGTGATGGAAACATAAACAACAGATTTAGTTATTGAATATCAATATCCACAAGAGTTCGCACCCAATCAATCTTCAAGTGAATTCCAGTGATAGTATCAAATCCTAGTACCTGGAAATGTTTCCAGTCGAGTAGTGGTTTCTTGTTAGTGGTGACTAAATACAACCAATACTATCACTAGTAATAAATTGTATATGTAAGCAACGATGCATTTAAACTGTTAAAGGCATTGCAGGAAATAGGTGGTTAGCGGTAGTAGATGATAACCAATAAACAAGGAATTGTTAAACAACCACTATCATTCTACCATATAATTTAAAAGAAAAGGGCACATAGTTACCAAGAATTCATAACTGGATTAAAAAATGACTAATCAGTATAACAAATCGGTGCTAAGGAAGATAGTGGACATGTCCCGTGGAGACAATTCATCCTATCTAAGATATAAAGAAGCATTTGGTATCATTTGATTTGGTATTTAGTCATTATCGACTACCCAGCTGGTCTTCTTCCATTTCCTTCCATCAGTGGGCAGTCCAATAGCCTTTGCAATGACCTCTTTTATCATTAACTATACATATGAATCATGATAACTTAAAATTTTATTGCTATTACACTACAGTTGTTTCTATCACTGTTGTCATAATTAATTTTAATTGTTTTTATACTGCTATCATGATATGTTTTTTCCTGGTGTTCTAATGATGTTATGATATATTATAATATTAACAGTCTTTTATTTATGTAATGAATGATATTTTTTAATAAAAAAATTGCAGTGCATGCCTGGCTGTCCTTGGGACGGTTGAGGGACATTTGAGATGTCCCCAGCCACCTTTGCAACAACTAGGCATCCCCTATGTGTTTCCTTCCTTCCCCAATTTTAGGACATTTCTGGATTTTCTCAATTTGGGAGAGTAACTAGGGGTCGTCCCTTACTGTCCTACCATACCCAAAATCCCTCAAGGGATAGGGATGAAAGTTTGAGGAATAGAGACACATCTCAGTGTAACACAGAGTATGTAATAAGCTCCTATATGCCTCATCAATCTATCATATTAATATTTGAATTTTTTCATAGCCATTAGCTATCGTCTTCAAAAAAGTGACCTACAAAATCCATCTCAAAAATACACCCAACAATCCCTTACCGTTTATGTCTCAAAAACTTAGCGTGATATAGCTTTGAATCCATGTTTACTTATCCTTTATAAGAATTCTAGGATTTTATAGATTGATTTTAAGTACATACCTTACAAATTTGACACTACAATTGCCTTCCTACATCTCTCCTTATCTTCCTTAATCCATAACACATCTACAACTCTAATACCATGAGAGGGGAAATAATGATAGTAGATAAGCTCAAAAAATGAAAGATAGAGATTTGATGCAGTGTTCGTACATTCAAATAAAAAATGAAATTGATGAATACAAGTGATGGAGATGACCAGACAATTGTCAACTATCAGTGCATTTATTCCCAAATCAAATTAATTTAACATGATTCACATTTCATTATATAACATATTCTGACAAGATTCCAATCTTTCAGAGCATACAACAAACAATGTGAAGAAAGGAGACAAGACACAATGAAAGAAAATAGAGGATTACATTTTTTATGACAAAATATGAAACTAAATTAAGTCTGCCACAAAGAAAAACTTACGCTGAAACACTCTGGAACAAGAGTTCATAGGATTTTCTTATTTGTTCATATGCAATTGCATTTTCTTCACTTAGCTCTCCCTTTGCATTCAACAGTTTTGCATTCTCTTGTTCCATTTGTCTAAGGGACTGCAAAAAAATGAAAGTTGTAAGCTCAAGAAATCAATACCTTTACAACATGGTCTACAACATTAATCAAATAATTCCATGCTCGCATAAATAGCCATATACCAATAAGAAACAAATTTAGAGTCACAAAGCCATAGAAAGGAGCATAATAATTGCTCTCTTGGGATTTTGTTTATTGAATAAGATAATATCATGTTGGTCAAGAATTAGTATACCATAGCATTAGAAGGGTTGAACTTGCAAACAACCTTAAGTCAATCGAAATAAATTTGAATTTTGGCAGAGTTAAAATTTAAATTGAGCTTAACATTCTTTTCTTGTACTAAAGACTTTGCTATTGGAAAATCAATCTTAGAATAGATTGCCTAGAGGCAAAATGACATTTTATTTTATTTAATATGGCTTACCATCATGAACTGAAAATTCTACTCAAAAAAATAAGGAGATAATAATCATTTAATTTATTACAACCCAAGAATCCTAAAGTAACAGGCTTAAGGCTCATACAGAATGCTTTGATTGAAGGAGCTCCACAGATGCATCATAGAATGACTGCATTGCCTTCCTGAGAAACTTCTTTTGTTCCATGGTAGCATTTAGCTCTTTATAAATCTATCATATTATCCAGAAAAAGGAACAGTAAATTAGAAATGTAAAGGAAATGACATATTAAGCAATTAAAATAACTAGACCAACTAAATAGTGCATTATTATGTTAATGTTGCAGTACTTAAGAAAAAGGAATAGTAAATCAGAAATGGGAAGGTAATAACATCAACATTATCAAATTTCCACAATCCATTTAAATCAATTTTTGGCTTCTGGATTTGATTGTGTAAGTGTTTTTAACATCAACGTTTCGGATCACACTCTGTGATCCATCTTATATTTTCACAATTCTTGCACTCTCTCATCCTGATGTTGGATCACGGAGTGTGATCCAAAACGTTGATGCTAAAAACACTTACACAATCAAATCCAGAAGCCAAAAATTGAGGCAATAACATATTAAGGAATCAAAACAAGCAGACAAGAAAAATAGTGCATAATGAAGTTCATATTATTGTTTGTATTTATTATTTTAATTTGTATGGCCTATGATGGACTTATATGCCCATTTACATGGTTTCAAGGTCATGAAGTTAGTTGCAGTTCTCCAGAAAAAAGAGGTGGTAGATTTCTTGTCCAGGGTAGTTTTACTGCTACTACCTAAAGGCTATGTTAGTCAGCTGTCAGTCAGTCAATTTAGTATTTACTATTGAATGTAACTGCAATAGTCCTGCTGATTATGAAAACCATATCGAAAATTTCTGCACCAACCTGCTCTTGATTTTGGTTATGGTGCACGTTTCTCGATTATGGGAAGATGTGTTATATGGAAACTTCATTTTATAAATCAAAATAAAAAAAATTCAATAGATATTACTTTGTAAATCCTATCAGTCTAGTATGGCCGCAACAACTACAAACTATCAGATGAACATTTGCAAATAGTAGTGAACTGCTAGAATAAAATGTGCAACATGAATACAAGTTAAATAAAAATTATTGAATGAAACCAGTTTAGCTAGTAACTAATTAATAGGAACTAGCAGTGTGGTGAAACATGCTATAATATTTGACATAAGAGTTCTGAGATTAATTAATCTGGCAATCTTTGTATCATTTGTCTCTCATCCAGAACATGGAATGCAATCCAAAATGTTGATATTAAAGTTGAGAACAATAGAAATAGATAGTATAAAATGGATCATCATTTACCTAAAACAATTTCTCTTGAGGTTGTACTAAGAAATTAGAAAAATAAAAATACACTAGAGTTGTGGAGAATCTTAGAATACATACCAATTTTAACTTTCCAAGCATGTTTGCATACGGGATATCTATGCCACAAAAACTGATGACTTTATTTCATAACTTTTCTTTCCATTCTAGAGTTATTTCCATCAAGAACAATGCCCAGTTTAATAGGTTGGAAGTAGTTCAATGGTCTGCAAGGAAAAATGTCTTACATTCATTCATGATTTCATCAATAGCCATGCTCAAGTTATTCTTCTGGTTACCATTCAATTATTTTTTCTTGTAGTTATCATTATTCCAAGTAGATAATTTCATCTCCAACTTCAGCTGATCCTTTAGGGGTGACCTGTAACCTACTATGAATTATAGTCTTCAGGATTTCCTTCACCCTCATATCAAGCTTCCATGCATATCTATTTTAACTTGTAGGAATATATATCTGCACCAAAAAATGATCAATTCCTACAAGCCATAATTTGATATTTAAAAAGGCTTATATGTAGCTCTAGGGGTAGTAGGCTAAGAGGATGATTTATGCATGACCTAAGCTGTGTACTATTTAGTCTCTGCAACCAAGCTAAAATAGTGGAAGGTGATGAACTTGAAAAAATTATGTATAAGCTTAAACAGTTACAAATTTTTGAGAGATAAGAGATGTTGTAATTACTGGATTCCTGGAATAAAGATAGAACATTTAGTCTCTACAGCCATTCTTTGTAATTCTGTTTGCAATTCATAGACTTCTCTGACTTCATTAAAAATACTACCAAATGTAGTATGGGATATGATGTCTGCTGTCAATGGTCTAACCTCTCCATGGGCATCAATTTATTTAGAAAAAAAGTCTTCTTGATTCACCATCTTTTGTCATCTCTCAAGCACGGATGAAGTGCAAGCAACCATTCTCTTCACCACGGCCTGTAATGGGAAGAAGCATCAGTATATTGATAAGAAATTTTTAATATCTTCGCATCTTATCTCCTAGAGAATTCATGCTACCTTTTAAAATTTCTCTTAATTTATGTGATGATGGAAGAATATTTCAAACCTTGAGATTGTCAATATTAAGCTTTGAATTGGAAGAATATGTGTGTATTACAAACTTTGTATGCTCTGTTTGGAAACTTCCATTGCTAAATTCGTGGCATTTTTCCAAACGGTTCATGTATCTTCTATGATTCCATCTTTACATAGAAAATTTTCTTCTTACTTTAGACTTTCCTGCCCTTGCTGCTACCACCAAAGATGGAACAAAAAGCTTGTCTCCAGGATAGATGTCACAAGAAGAAATAGGAGTTAGCAGTTAAATGGAAAATTAAAAACTTTTCAAGTATAGCAAGGGGTGCAGGAGAATGGATGAAGCCATAAATTTTATTCTCCGATCTTCTTCTACCTTTCCTCCACCACCAAGTATAAAATTTTCTTATGGAGTAACAGGGTTTTGATTAGATGCTTCACTCTTGTCATCAACAATGTTCAGGGCTCGAATTGTGGCTTCTCTGAGGTCATTGAAAAATGGATCTATTATTGGACTAATGATCACAGCCTCACATAATCCATCTTCTAACAATGGTGTGAAGGTTGCAAATCCAAGAGGTGGCATGTTGACCCAGGACTGGGAACCATTTGCTGAGGCCTTTTCAAATGATGTCAATCTAGAGGATTTTATACAAAAAGTTAAGGAGTTCATGAGGAACGAAGGTATATCATTCAAAGAAACATGTTCTGGAAAAAGATATTGTTGAAAGAACGAATCATTAGATACCATAAAAATTGAGATCATAATATAGAAAATTTTCTTCTTACTTAGACTTTCCTGCCCTTGTTGCTACCACCAAAGATGGAACAAAAAGCTTGTCTCCAGGACCAAATATGATGCTTGGAAGTATAGAACGTGTAAGAAACCCTTCTCTTCTATTTGAATGCAACACTAAACCCTCTGCCTCTACTTTCCTCTCAAAATAAATATCATTGTGCTACACATTCAGAATTATATTAGAATGAAGAGAATAATGAAATTATTACTTTCCATGGAAGATGACTGCATGCATGACCGTAGCAGACAATGTTGCAAAGGCTATGCTATAAGAAAAAACAAAAAACATGCTCAGATGTAACTAGCCATACTTCTCATAGGCCTATTCGTCCAAAGGAAGATTGGAATCAACTATGACAAAAATATTGTAAATTTGTCCTGTAGATGTGAATAGATCCTTGGAAAACATGGGGAAGACTCTAGCATCATAAACACTGAACCAATATGTCAATGGTGTAATCACATACATTATGAGCACAAAGCCAACAACCACATTGGCTACAGAAAATCAGGGTGTGGCCAGTGGACTTCACAGATATGAACAAATAGTTGACCAATCCAATCCAACAGCACCCAGACCTAGTCCATGAATACCTAAACCAACTTGTTGTGCAATAACAGACCGAGGAAACATCCAGCACAACCATGAAAATGATGTTAGCAGGGGTAAAAGATAACCAGGAAGAAGGTAATAACCAAAGCTTCATGTTAGAGCTATTAAAAAGAATTGGATGTGAGTTACGCCTCCCTTTTTTCTCTCCTTCTCATGAAGTGTTCTGCAGAAAAATCATTGTTTCAAAAGAACGCCCAATCCTTGGCAGAAAAAGCTATCTTAACAATATTCAATGACATTAAGAAAGTGCAAGAGATAAAAATAGGGGAGGAAACTATAAACTTTTTTTCATGAGCTGCTAGTAAAGAAATTTATTGCACTGCACAATTTGTAAAATCAGTGTTATAATCTATATCCTACAACAAGAATGAGGACAGTGATTGGTAAGAAAGAGGCACAAGTAGAGACAGCTACAGAAACTTCATCACAGAAAATGATCATAAAAGAAGCCAAACTTAAGGCTTATCTATCTTCATGGAAGCCCACTGACTATGGCTCTTAACATAGTAGAAAATGGTTTTCTTGAATAGGGAGAGTTGGACCAGATTTGCAGGCCACCACATTGTAGATGGCTCTACTAAATGCCTTCGAAATATGCCAACCCATCCAAATCCCAATATCTGCAAAAGAAGATAACAATTTAGGGGATAATTGCACAAGGCATTTATACATCTTTGCTAAGTACATGGCATAGTACATAATTTGATAATTCAGGCTAGGTTCTCACGACCTAGCAATTACAGTTGAAACAGTAAAATAGAAAAAAAATCTGGCAGGCGAAATTGAGAATGAGAGGCATCTAATATTTTATCCTCCTTTATGAGAAGAAATAAGGCACAAGTATCAACGAGGCACAAGAATGTTTGTTTTCTTTATAATAAAGAATAAATTAACAATGAGAGGTGTCTGATACTGCAAAGTAAGCAGTATTTAATAAGACATAAAAATTATCTTCTTGATTAGCAAGTAAAAAAATTGAGATTCATACTGCGTAGTACTACGCGTGGGCAAAAATGCTGAAACACTCAATCTGTCACAGAGATTTGAGTAGTTTTACATTTCTCAGTGAATCCTAATTAAGCTACTAACAACGTTTGTGGTCCCATAGATCCTACATCCCATTCTATTCTGTAACTTGGGTTGTAATTGAGAATAGCACATGAGCCATAGATAAATCCACATTATTAACCAGTTGAGCATGGGATAAAATTGTAAATTACACTTTTACCTATGACATGAGAACTATCAATAGGCCTACAAAAAGATCCAGATTCCTTTTGCAGGAGATCTTTATATGTTGAAAATATTGATTGCACCAATAGGGCTAGCTCTAGCACCAGCAAAAATTGTAATAAGGACATGCTCTTTCACATTGAAAGGTCCTGGATTCAATAAAAACTTCCATTTGGTACCAGGTACCTTAAACTTAGTTTCAGGAAGTATTGCAGCCATGAAACGCCCTAATGGGAGCACAACAATTTGTGTAGACACTGCGGTGATGGTAAGAGGTTCTATTCTATAGGTTGGTATATCATTCAAAGAAACATGTTCTGGAGAGGTACTTGTAGCAAGAGATACAAAGCCTAGTTGAGAGTCACTACTTGGTCCTGCCATGTGAGGAATTAAATCTGTAAAGTTGTTGTTGTTGTAGACATGGGCATCTTGACAACTCCATAACTTCATTGGATGGTCCAGAACAAAAATAGATTTATGCCAACAACAGAATTTAATTATTACACACAACTGTCAGTATCATTCAGGACTCTAATTTCATTGAGTGTCAAACTGCAAGAATTAGAACCCTATATTAGAGACGTGGTAGTAGATGGAGCCAATGGATTGGGTGTAGAAAAGTGGCTTTTTTTTATTGCCATTTATGAAGGGTCTAGAAATGTAGAACAAGAAATCTGGCAAGGAAGGGGAAGGTGGCCTCAATGAGAGAGTTTGGGTTGACTTTGTGTAGAAAGATAAGGTGATTCCCTATGGACTTGGAGTTGGTGATGTTGGAAAAAGGTGTGCAAGCGTGGATGGTGATGCAGATAGACTTGTTTATTTTTATATCTCATGCTGGGAAAAGAAAAGCATTGATCTTATTTATGGTGATAAAATATTGACTCTATTTTCTATTTTCATCAACCAACATTTGAGCTCTTTTCAAGAAAAATGTCATTCATTTAAGCTTGGAATCGTTCACACTACTTATGCAAATGGAGCTTCCATAAGTTACTTGAGGAATCTTGGTTTGAAATAATAACATGAGAAGGATGTTGAATATGATATTGGAATCTACTTTGAAGAAAATGAAGATGGAATAATTTTGTTTTCTTATAAATTCTTAGCATGGCTTGGTGCTTTGAATGAAGAGCTTGGATCTTTTTAAACAGGCTTGGAGCAGCTAAAAGCTATTCAAAGATTGTTGGTAGTTAGTCAGTTGATCAATCAAACAACATGAGATGAATTGAGTGGCATATTTTTGGTAGAAGCTATACTTCACTACATGGTCTTCTCCATTCAAATACGGAACAAACTCTATCAGGACCTTCCAAGCCTTAAAATAAAGGTAAAATTTGCAAATAAAACATCTATTGTCACCACTGATGCAGAAATTAGGATGTTGAGGCCCTTGGAGCTTCAGGAAGAAATCAATTTTGAAGTTGAAAAAAATTCTCAGGGGTGGGCATTTGTTCGTCCCTTTGGTACAAAGGATGCAATGCGAGTCTATGTTGAGGCCCTAACAAAATAGGCTGCAAACAGTCTGGATCAAGAAATTACTAAGAATGTGCGCCAATTTACAGGACTTGTAAGTGCTGCATGATCAATGTATGCTATCAAAATAACATGCTTATGCAAAAATATGCTTCTTGCTTTAAGTGTTTTTATTGAACAAGAATGCTTTGGATGGAGGGTTTCATTACCCAGAGCACATTCCCATCCCACATAATGTAGCTGTTGCTTCTTTGGATTTTCATTGTTGATTTCATTTGAATTTCAAACACATTATTCATTATCAGTTCTGATAGAATAAGTCATGAATATGTGTAGGAGTTATGAGGCTTAATATTTTTACTTGTCAATTTTGCGTCCACTTTGTCATAGTCATACTATAAAAAAAAGAATCATTTAATGAAGTACAAATTTATTGGGTTTCTGAATCCCAAATTACAATTGAGCCAAGTTTTCTTGCAAATCTCAAAGAGATAAAAGGAAGTTTTCATCAAGAAAAATTGAAATGGTAATGAAACCCTAGGTAAATAGAAATTTTCTTGAAGCAAAATCAAAATCAAAATGAAACCTCAAATAAATAGAATTTTCAGCCAGTGAAATCAAAATCAATATGAAACCCTAAATATATAAATAAATACTAGAAAGCTTGGCCTTGAAGACATGAGAATCCAGAGTTTCCTACCAATTGATTGGTGGAAATGTAGATAAAATGATGTTGGAATTTGGAATCTTTGTAGCATATATCAAAGCTTTCTCCCCATCCATCTGTAAAGGTGAGAGATGTTTGAGGCTCTGTGAAGGGATCCATACAATGCCCAGTGATACATACAAATAATTAACAAAGACGTGCCAAAATTAACTAAGTCATATCAAAAATTCATTCCCGCCATTCCTCTTCTTTTGTTTGTTTGTTTTAATTTTTTATTTAAGATAAATAAAAATGTTTTAATTTTAAATTTTAAATTTATAATATGTAAACTATTATTTAAGACAAAATATTAAATTGATCTCTTATGTATTAGTGCTTGCACCTAGCCATTTATATTTTCAAATAAAAAAAAATATTTGTTATAGTTAAAAAAAATAAAGGTCAAGTTGTAATACACAAAGATAAGGAAAATTTGGTGTATGTGTATGCTATTTGTTTGCATTTATAAGAGCATGTTGTAATTTTAAAAATCTTGTTGATAATGTAGGCTTAATTATGTTCAGTACATGTATGTCATGATCTACAATGAGAATAAAAGAAGATTGTGATGACCGGAAATAAAAAAATGTTATTTTTATCCATGTTTTATTATGGGTCTTTCTTGTCTAGATGATAGTTAAAGAAATTATTTAGTAATGAAACACAAAATTTAAACATATGACAATCTTTTCAATGTTAATGACTACACAAACACTAACAAATAGGCTTACAAATTCTTTGTTGTAACTTTGAGCATTACTTACTAGCATAAATTATTAACATGTCGAGATAAAATGACTTGTTCTAACAATTGATATACTCTCATGTGTGAACATATAGTATCAATTAAAATATCTTGGTGAAAATATTGATTTCATGAACTAGCATATTATCAAATGTTAGTATAGAGGAGTAATAGTAATTTATTTAGTCTTTGAATAGGTATGGAAAACAATTATCACCGTGTCTTGCAATAAAAGTAAGCTCTTTTCTTACAATTTTCATTTCTATTTATGCATTGAAATTCTCAAACACCTTTTCCTGTATAGATACTTGAATATATTGCATACATTTATTTTAGAGTATAGTAGTGGTAATATATGCCACAGGAAGATGGAGAGTGGAAAACCCCATGGGCAAAGAACAAGGATTCAAGATGAGCAAAGAAAATTATAGAGTATAAGAGAAGGGGGATCAAATAAGATCTATAGTAAGACACCAAGCCTTGCAAGGGTTTCTTGTATTATTCTTGCCAATCACATTTGTTTAAAAAAATCAAATCCCTCTTACCAAACTCATTTTCTACGATCATGTAATCGTAGTATACAATAAATGATATTCCTTCTCAATCACTTGAGTCAAAGAGTTCACAACCTTGTTTATGCTTTTACATTTCTCATGAATGTATGTCGGAGAAAATGTAATTAAAGATTGTTGAATCCAACTCTTCACCTGTGGCTTGCATTTATCATGAAGTTTCTAAATCATTTCACAAAAACAATTTGTGCACGCCTTGTATCAAAGATACCATATTAGTACAAGAGGGAAGGATGTTAAAAATTTGGTCATTTTAGCAAATTATATAATCAAATGTTATAATTATAAAGGAGTAATAATAATTTATTTAGTCATTTTTCTTTGGATGACTGAGTATTAGCAACTAACTATTTTGTCATTTATTTGGTCCTTTATTTAGTCATTTTTCTTTAGGTGACTAATTATTTAGTCATTTATTGGGTAGTTTATTTAGTCATTTATTTGGTAGTTTTTTTAGTCATTTATATGGTAGTTTATTTGGTCACTTTTATTTAGTCACTTTTATTTAGTCATTTATTTGGTAGTTTATTTAGTCACTTTTATTTGGTGACTAAAAGTGATTTTACCTAGTGACTAAATTAGTCACTTATTTAGTCATCTATACTTGTAAATTGCAAACAAATAGTAGAATATGATCAATTTTAGTCACGTGACCAAATTTTTTAGTGGTGTGACTAAAATTTTTAGTCACGTAGTCACATATTTGCCAAAATGTACTAGTGGAAACAAGGAAAGTTGAAAATGTTGAAGAGATTAAAGAAGATATACCAAAAGGGAAACCAAGCAAGTTAACAGAACTTGTTATGCATGCAACAAAAATTGTCATTTGGAAAGATATTGCAAAAAGGTAAGACCCTTTAATGGTTATTGTTTCTCTTATAATAAATTTGGTCATAGGGCTATACATTGCAGAAATCAGTCACAACAAAATCAAAGAAGAATGAATCAAAACAATCAAAGAAATCAACCTCAAAGGAATTTGCAGAACACTACATGTCAGATATGTAACTACAATGGACACACACCAAAGAAATGTGGCATGATGAACAAAAGCATCAGACCTCCTATTATCTGTCACACATGTGGAAAGGCAGGACACATCTCAAAGTTTTGTAGATCCAAAACTCAGAAGCAAGATGAACCTAAGAAATAACTATTTGAATAGAAAGGAGAAGTTAAGTTTTTTCAAGAAAATGAAGACTCAAGGAAAATTTGGGTTGAAGAAAAGAAGGATGATGATGTTGACAAAGTAGTTGATGCATCCACAGTGGACGCACCCTCTACTTCTGCCTGAATAGACCTTCTTGGTCTTAGGGGGAGCTATTCTAGCTCAGGACCCCTGCGCGGTTGGTATACTTACCTCTGAGTATGCACCTATGAAATCATGGTTACAAGAACATTATGTTTCTATGTGCATTCACGCATTGTCTAAAATGCATCAGGATCAAAGTTTCAAAATCACTGGTTAATTTGCGTACGGCTGCAAACATTAAATGTGGTAGATTGTATAAAAAGAAAGAAAGTATTCGATCATCTTCACACTTTCATTTGAAGAGCACAGAATTTAGAGAGCATTGGAGCACTAGACATCAAGGCATGAAGGCATAACAGAATTGGAAGTTGATCAAATAGACAAGAAGATTGAAATGGAACCCTAGAAGTCACGCTATTTTAGAATTTTGTGAAACCCTACTTAAGCTAATTCCAAGTAAGTATGCCAACTCCAGTTGTGTTTGTTATAGCAGAGAGGAAAAGGTTTGTTTTCAAGAGGCATCCATTCAAATCCATACTGGATGATGTGGAAGGGGCTTTCTCCAAAACCCCACTAGGCGTTGTTCACGTGGAAGATATTCGTGCGTACATATACTGTAAGAAGGAAACAATAGGAGATGTTAAAATAGCTACTCATATGGCATCCATGATGAAACCTGACTACACATTCAAAGATGAATTCGCGCACTTGATTGATAACCCTATCTTCGAGTATTCTAATACACATGAGTTTGATGAGCCCGAATAGGTAAAGATTTTGTTGAGAAAAATACATGATGATCTTTACTAGATTGGTGAGGTCCCTGTGTGTATTACCACTGACCTAGTTCATGAATTAACCAGACTTCCCAACACTAGACCACTCTTTCCCACTGGCAAGGATGTCAAAAAGCAGATTGAACAAGTTTATCTGTCCAAAAGTGACAAGCGCAGAATGACACTTGACCCTATCAAATAAGATGACATAAAAATTCTGACAATGATACTCAGATATAATTTCAGCAAGCAAGCAGGTTGAATAGTGTCTCTGCAGCAATAGTCTTATCAGCTATAAGAATGGTGAAGGATAACACTCAATACAACCTATGTGAGATCTTGCGTGGTCAATTGATTGACAACATCCGAATCATCAAACATGACAGAAGCAAGACATTCAGATTTGGATCTTTAATCATCTACTTGTATTTCCATATAGTTGGAAAGGCTGCAAACCTCTACCTAGATAGGAGGAAACCCACAATGTCTCAGATATCACTCAAGGTCACATTAGAAAGCAGTGCAAGAGATTCCATGGATATGGATATAAAGACACTTAGAATCAAAATGCAGAATAGGTAAAGACTATCTGAGAAGATAGTTGACAAATACAAGGATACCATATGCTTCATGGTAGAAATAGATTGCACATGCATGGAGGTAGTTGAACCAAGAACCAAATGGATTCATCCTCTTGGTTATGAAGTAGAAGAACATGTGCTAGAAGGATATGTGCAAGTTCTATTGTCAGCACCCAAAGATCCTAATGAGCCTAGGTGGGGCACTTACAGAGAAAAGACCAATGAAGATGATAGTATCTTACACAGTGCTGATAACAAAAGGAAAGCTTCCAGAATAACATCCAACATACTAAAATTTCATGGAGTCACTCAAGAAGATCTTGACAAAGAAAGAGATGCCAAGATAACAAAAGAACTTGAGAAAGCTTAATAGATCCAGAAGAAGAAGAAAGTAGAGAGCACCTCTGCGCCCTCTACCACCATTGACTTAGATTCAAATCCACTGTCTACACCAAGCAAGAAGACTAGAGGAAGAAAATAGGCACCTTCAAATCACCCATCCTCAAGGAACACTCGGAGAAAAGCTAAGAATATTCAAGCTCCACCTGAGGTAGGATTTAGACCTAGTCTAAATGTGTTGAGGAATAGGATTGTTAATGAAGGGAGTTTAGATACACTATCTAAAGTCTATGACAAGTATCAAGAAATTGATAAGGCTGAGATACATTCTATGATCATATCTCACATGATCAAGTTCAAAAAGATAGTTCTTGAACTCAAGACAGTAATACCGGATCAGTTATGGAACTTGTTGGAGATAATGAAAAGACATGCAATTAAGGAAGATATGAGGATAAGAGAAGAAATATTGGATACTCTTCTCCATGTATGCTCGCATGATGAGAAGGCTATATTGTTAGATCTGGTGAAGCCTCATCTTCGAACAAAGACAAGGACCTTACAAATAATGAACAAGGAGTATGAACAGGTAGGTAAGGAGACTAAAAAGGCATTTTCACAAGTCTTTATAGATAGACACATGTATCCACCAATAGCGCCCACAACAAAAGTTACCCCAGCTCCTCCCAAATAGGCTACAACTCCAGTAATTTAGATTGTGCCCATGAAAGGTCCACAGGCCTCAGCGCCCACAATGAGAATAGATTCTGATACAAATAAAGACTCAGAAGACACTATAGTAGTTGACAATGTCAAGATATCCATGACCGCATCTGAAAAAGATATGGACAAAGTTGATAAGGTATTTGTAAGCACTGAAGAAATGTGCACTGATGATACCGCCCTACAACAAGATGAAGTTCCTATCAATGATCAAGTTGATATAAATGAAGATACTCAAGATAATATGCAACGTGACAAGACGCTGACAAAAGAGAAACCAGTGAAGGTTGAATGCATGGATACCAGCCAAAACACTATATTCTCACCATCCACTCAACCATCTACCTAATTGTTGTCAAGGTTAACTCCTGATTTAGCCAGCTTGGATGCATGGGGAGAAGAAGACCTAATCAAAATTAGCGTTCTTTCTACGGAAAAAGCAAAGGAAAAAAAAGTGATGAGGAACCCTCGCTTCTTAGAAATAGTAAACATTTTGAATGACTTAGTGCCTACTGATTAGAAAGTAGCCAAAGTCCAATCAGTTGAAGATGTGGACAACATTTTGTCAAACTTCAAGTCACATTTCATAATCTTAGTAGAATCTGCTACTGAGATTTCAGAAGATGAATACAAGGAGAGACTAGATGATTTGGTAAAGAAATTTACCTTAGACTTGAACTCCTTAAAGATTGGGCAGGCTATATTGAAGGAATTGGTAGATAAAGGAAAGAAAGTCATAACAAACTGTATGGACAGAGTAAAGCTCACCTCTCAGCACACCAAAAAGGTAGAAGAGGCAGAGTTAATGATAGAGAGCATAAGAAAATTAGTTGAAACTTCAACGCAAGACATGAACATATGTAACAATGTCTACCAAGGGCAGTTAGACAAAATTGAGAAAGCAAAGTTGGAAATCTGCAAGATAAGGGTTAGGCAAACACAGTTAAGAAATGCACTTGCGCCATCCTTAGAAATCCTCAATGAAAATATCAAAAAGATTGATGCCACTATTGTGACATATGATCAAGGTCCCTACATGGATCTGATAAAAATTGAGAAGCTGACATATGCATTGTGCGCGCATCTACAAACAGTTGATGCTATGAAAGGATTTTGGCAGAAAGAGATCCAATCTCTTAAAATTGCATACTCTGAAGTGTATATGGAGTAAGCATGGAATAGAATTACAATTTTTTGTACACCTTTGTCATTAATGTCAAAGGGGGAGTAATATAAAATGTGTATATGCAGAGAAGTATATGTATATATGATGTTATATAGTCACTTTTTGTGTTAAGTCATTTTGAGTAACTTGGCCACATTCCTTTGTTGCCATAAATAACAAAGGGGGAGATTGTTGGAAAGTTGACTACCTAAGGATGCATGACTCATTTTTTGTTGTCATCATGGTAACAAATTCATGTTTAGTTTCTGTCATGAAAGACAAAAAGGCTAAGTAAGGAAAATAGGGCAGAACAGAGATACTCAGCGATCAACACATCAGCACACGTGTGAGAGATTGATTCAGCTTATGCGCATTCAGATATAAGTTTTATGATATGTGTACATGCTATATCCAGACATGCATAGTATGGAACTACAGTACAACAAAGTTACAAGTAGTTTAATAGACCAGCAGTCCAGGAAACAGAGCATGGAAGCCAACTAAGAGATTTGATCAGTGTGTGTTATTTTGTAATGTAATGGCTAAGCACCTTTTGTTATATGTTTTTAATGATGTAATTAACATTTTAGTAAACACGCTTGAAGCTGACTTGTTCGGAAGCATTGTATATTTTGTTTTAGGGCTGACTAGTGATTTGTTTTGGGTCGCGCCTATTGGGATTTGCATATATAAGTATGTAATGTAAAGATATGAAATAAGTGTCGATTATTATGTAAGAGGAAGATATAGAGGGGTAGTACTATGAAGTCAGTTTATGATATAGCTCTTTGAGCGAGTAAGAGCATTCGCACATACACGGAACTGATCAGACAACAATGTCATCACAACAGTTCATTTTAATATAGTGTATATCATCTTTCAGAAGGTTTTTGCCTTCATTTTATTGAGCAGTGAGCCATATACCTTTAAAAGGGTTTTTTAAAAGACTCCTAGTAGGGTCCGACCTTTAACCAGGTCATTATACTCATATTGTAAAGACTACTTCTAACAGGGCAAAGGAACTCTCACAAGTTCATTATACTTTGTACAATATTTGTGGGTACTAATTCCCACTGGGGTTTTCCTCTGATCAAGGTTTCCCCGTAATCATATCATGTGTTATGAGTTTTTATGTTAAGCTTCATTCTATGTATGTTTGATTAATGCTTAAGTTTCTAAAAAGTAATTAATAGACAAACATTGATTCACCCCCCCCCCCCCTCTCAGTGNCCCCCCCCCCCCCCCTCTCAGTGTTTCTAACATGCCTACTGAAAAATATGGGTTATAAAGTAAGAAAAATCCAGTCCTACGTACAATCAAAGATGATTTTAAAAAACTTGGTTTCAATAAAGGAAGATCATCACCTTAAGGGCTTTCGCTTGAAATACAATTCAAATTAATAAATATAATGAATCTTATCAAATTTAACTCAAATTAAGAGACCGACAAGAACAACAGAAGACACTCAGATCTTACAATTGATATTGAAACCACATATATTAAATTTGAATTATAAAATTAGGGATATAGCATAGTAAAGCACTCTAATAATAGAGTATCTGAAAGACCAACTAAAATTACATAAAAATATAATCATAAATAGTGGAGTTTTTTCCCCAAAAAATCTCATTGTAATGTTTTAAGTTTATTTGACTCAATATTTATATGTTTTTCAAACGTTATCATGAAAGCACATACCCTTTCATAAAAAAATAATCTAAAACTAACCCTAAATAATTTACAAAAAATTAACCATATAAATGGTTTGAGGGAATACAACATTTCCTGTATTTACAAATATCCAAATATGTGTTAGTCAAATCTTTGGATAATTTGCTCGGTTATCATCTTTTGTTTGTAATATAAGATTCCTGCACACCAAATCCAAAATTAGATAACCTTTAATAAATTTCATTTTAGCGCTCATTATTAATAATTTTCTCAAATCACTAAAATGATCCCTATATAATATTATTAATTGTAATAATTAATAACATATCAAGATAAATCACCAAGAAAGCCATAACATAAGAACGTTTGTTGTAAATGGATATAAATGTTCTTTGATAAAATAAGTGAAGTACCAATAAGATTTAAAGTTATTTATCAAAGGTATCCTCTTTTTCAGTTACCAAAGCATAAATAATCCTATTAATAAGACAAGCCCTAAAATCTATTTATACAAACCATCATATTAATATGAGAGGAAAATATAATCTTATGTTTTAGTTGAATTTTGATTTTGAGATTTAAAACATAATGCATTTCCCTCTTAAAATATCTTTCAAAATGTGAAATAATATTTGCCTTATATAGATAAATATGTTCCTAAAATCTAGGGTACAATAATCATAAACATTATATTTCACCCTAGAAAATAAAAAGGCAATACTTACCGTAAAATGATAATTCAAATAGTTTACATAGGGTAATATTATTAATATTGAAAAAGAGGATAACTTTTAAAAAGTAACCCTATAATTATGCAATTTATTTTAATAAACATTTTCAAAAATAACGGAGGTGAAAAAGAATAGATTAATCAAATTATATTTAAGTATCTTTATAAATTAAATTAAATGCATAGAAGTATATGCATAAATCACCAGTGTAAATATTTTCAATAAGAATATAAGGTGAAATATATATTTCAAAAATAATAATAGAAAAGAGACACTCAACTATACTTATTTACCCTAATAAGATATTTCACATTAGTAATTTAGGGTAAATTAGGATAAAACTAAAAGAAAGGAAATATATTCATGTGAAAAACATTTAATAGGAAATATAAAAGAGAAGTGAGATAATATGATTCTCTCTAACACATAATTCGAAGAAAACATTTAGACTAATTGGTTAGAGGGGGATGGGTAGGTAGGTAGGAAAAGGGGTAGCTTGAGAGGTCGTGTGTTCAACTCCCGATCGCAACCCTTTTACCCAATATACCTATTATTTCTCTTTAATTTATTTTATTTCAAGAATATTTATGTATTTAACCCATTAAAATATAATATTAAATTTTTTTCTTATAAATATGAAAACAGGATAATGATGATTATTTAGGCCTTTTTAATTGTTTAATTAAAATTCAAAATAGGGAATTATTTATGAAAATGAAAATAAATATTATACTTCCCTGATATTTTGCATATTGAGGGCCTAAATTTTCAGGTGCCAACAGTGGCTCTTATTGGGGACGTGCGTTCATGCCTGGATTCAGTGAGAGCCTAGTTATCTCTGGAAGAAGCAGACCATAGTAAGGAAAAGAATCATGAAACTAGGATAAAAAATAATTTACAAGTTTAGAGAAAACTTCCTTTTTCAAGATAAATTTTTTTTTCAAACACTGACCATGGGTTGGGAACTCTTGAATATTTTCATCAGTGTCCTGTAAATGGTAAGAATTTTCACCTTCTTTTGAGATGACCATGTAAGGTCCTAACCACAATGCATCAAACTTACCATGCTTTCCTTTATCTTGGTCTCTTGCATTCCATTTCAGTACCCAATCACCTTCTCTAAAAAACATGTTTGACACTTTATTTTCATGAAGAGACTTAACTTGTCGTTGTTGTTGAAGATTTCTTTCTTATGCTTGTCTCCTCTTCTCATCTAACTCTACTAACTGACTCAACCGATCGTCCATAAACTTTATATCTTCAATCTCTTCTTCTTGAACAAATCTATAATCTGGAAATAGATCATTTAATGGTAACCTTGCTTGTTTCCCATAAAAAAAATCATAAGGAGAGAAACCCATCGATCTCTTTATTGTCACCCTATGTGCCCACAAAGCCAAGCTTAGTTTTGAATCCCATGCTTTCTTATCATTTCTCAACATTCTCCTAATGATCTTTATTATATTTTCATTTCTTGATTCTGCCTATCCATTCCCTTGTGGATTGTATGGGGAAGAGTCTGATAAGTTGATGCCATACTTATTGCAAAATTCTAAGAATTCCTTAGACTCAAGAAACACATACCATTATCGCAAAGGATCTTGCAAGGTACTCAAAATCTAGTAAGTATGTTCTATGTCAGAAACTTGTTGACTACCTTACTTGTAGCTTGTCTTGTAGGTATAGCCTCAATCCATTTTGTAAAATAATATGTTGCCACTAATATCCATTTATGGCCTCCACTTGACTTATCTGAAATCTCTCCAATAAAGTCTATTCACCACATTTTAAAAGGCTCTTCAGTTTGTAAAGGTATAAGGGGCAATGCACCATTGTATTTCAGTTTTCCTAATCTAACTTCTGACAAGATTCACACTTCTTAACATATTCATAAAATTCCTTGAATACATGAGGCCAATAATACTGTACTTGCAATATAATATGATCTATTGTCTTAGCCAAAAAGTGACCACCACATACCCCAGCATGTAACTCTTTTATAACTGGCTTGGCCTGACCAATGTCTAGAAAAAATAAAAGGATACAATAATTGTTTTTCCAATATAGATCTCCTTGAATCAATACATACCTTGATGCTTGCAATTTTATAGTTCTTTTCTGATTATCACTTAAACCTTCTTGACATTTCATATGCTTTAAGAAGTAAACTATGTCTGTGTACCATGGACAATGTTCAATGCTAGTTCCTGAATTTTCCAAATCCAGTTGGTTTATTTGGGTTGCATCAAAATTTGTTTCTTCCATGAGTTTTTCCAACCCTTGTCCTCTTATTAACTTTGTGATTTGAATCTTAATATCAAATTATTGAACCTGATTAATCCATCGACATCTTCTACCTGTGACTTCTGATTGCCTCAATATGTCTCTAGTTGATGCATTAGGTACATATGCCACAATCTTAGCTCCAACTAGATAAGGCCTGAATAATTTTAGTGCTTTACTAATGCATAAGCTTGTTTCTCATGTATATCATAGTTTAACTTGGAGGCTTGTAAATTATTACTAAAAAAGGGTGTCGGTTGCTCATATCCTTCATCATTTTTCTCTAATAGGACAGTTGCAATGGTGTGAAAGGAAGCAAAAGAGAATAATTGAAATGGTTTTTAGAAATCAGGGGATCTCAAAACCGGAGCTTCCTTGATTTATTTCTTAATGTTAGCAAAAGACTCTAGGTCTCATTTGTCCATTTTAGAACTGCGTTCTCCTTTAACATCTTTGCAATAGGTTTAACAATTTCTGCAAAATTATAGACAAACCTTCTCACAAAGTTGATTTGTCCAAAGAAAGATTGAATCCCCTTAACATTTTTAGGAATCTAGATCTTATCAATTGCTTCAATTCTTTTTGGATCTATTTTCAATCCATCTCTAGATACGATATGTCCAAGAAGTTTACCTTCAGTTACCCCAAAATGATATTTCTTTGGGTTTAAGGATATCCCATACTCAAGGGCTCTTTTGAAGATTTGTTCTAAATTCTTGCAATGGTATTCTACCCTTTTGGAATAAGCTATGATGTCATCTTGATATATTTCCATAATAACATCAATGAAATCCTCAAAAGCCACATCTATGGCTCTTTGAAATGTAGCCCTGACATTCGTAAGTCCAAATAGCATCCTTGCATAAATGTCTGTACCTCATGGTATGGTGAATGTCATTTTATACTATTCTTCCTCTTTAACTTTCACCTGATTATACCCGGAGAACCCATCCATCTTGGATAACAACTCATTACCAGTTATTTTTTATAATAATGCTTCCATGTTAGGTAGTGCATAATTGTCTTTTAATGAAGATATATTTAAATTCTTAATATCTACACATAGTTTAATATCTCCATTTTTATTCCTAACAGGTACCAGATTTGAAACCCAACTAGAGTGGCTAATTTCCTTTATGATGCCAGCATCTCTCATCTTTATTAGTTCCTCCTTCATCTTAGGAGCCAAATTTGGATTTATGGGTCTTTTCCTTCATCTGAAGGGCTTCACATCTATTTTTAGGGGTATCTCATGTCTGAATAAGTCCTCCTTATATGCATTGAGGTCATCATAAGACCAAGAAAATACATATTTGTACTTTCTAAGCAAGCCAATAATCTCTGATCTAATTTTTGGAATCATTTTCTTACTAATAAGAACCTCTTTGGGAGTATGTTCGTTTCCCAGATTTATCTTTTCTACTTCTTCTACATGATTTTTCTCTATCTTGGTTTCATTCTTAAAGTCCTTATTATCAAACATTATTTCTAATGCCACAAGCCACTTCGGGATTTTATTAGGGTAAAAACATAATAATCTATCACCCCTAAGGCTAAGTCTGGGCGCTCTTTCAGGTTGTACTTGGCCGAGTAAGACTCAGTCGAGTCCAACATGACCGAGTTTATGTGGGCACCACATAGCGCTGAGTGGAACCTACGTGGCCTAGTAGACTCGGCCGAGAGCTACTCAGCCGAGTATGCACAACATTTTAAAAACCCAAAACTAACCTACTAGCCCCTCATTTGCACATTGAGGGTGTGGAGCCGAGGAAGAATACTTGGTCGAGTTTGAGGTAGGGCCCTTTTTTTGTTTTAAAATTTTTTTACTGTATAAACATATATGTAAAATGAATTTTTTTATTTAGCATTGTAATGTCATGGTTTTTTCTTCATTTTCTAGAAATAATTTTTTTTAGGTCATATAATTGATGTTATTTAAAAAAATTTAAATGCAAACCCAAACTTAAACGCAAACTCAAACTTACACATAATTTACCCAAAATTTTGAAACATAAACGCAAACCCAAATCCAAAATTATGAAACAATATATATGTAAACATAAAAGGCTAAAATCATATAATCTAAGAAAAACGTAAACTAGAAGCATAACTTTTGTTTCATGAATCTAATTAGTCTTTAGTCATCTGAAGCAATCATTATAGGGAATTAATTTAGGATACATGACTATATTATTACTTCTGAATGTGCCACAAAATATTTTTGTCACAACTAGAACATTCTAGACATTTTCATTATGTACACAACTTTCAAAATTACTACATAACAAAATATTAAGTCTTACGTACTAGGTTACATAAATCAATTTGTATATATTAAAATCTTAAAATCACTTAAAAGTTATGTGCATGTGGAATATTTTTTTGATGTATTTATGCTTAAGGGGATGTCATGGGTAGTTTTTTTTAGATGGATATACATATATTATGTAGATATTTATGTTAATATGTACATGTGTAATTTTCATTGTTTAAGATTTCTGAGCTTTTGTTTGAAAAAATGTTTCATATTGAAGATGTAAATTGAATTTGTTTAAAATTTAAATATTTATGTATAGATAGTTTTTAATTTTTTAATTTAAAAACATGTTCTTTTTCAACACATGTACATATATAAATTGATTTCCTACTGAATGTACACATATATGTGCCCACTTGCAGTGAGTGCACTTTTTACCTCTAGATATTACATTTCTACATCACATGGCTTCTACTAGTTCAGACCCTCACATTCATGGTAGTCAAGCCTCACGAACATCATCAAGATGCCATGATACCCCACAAAGTCATGATAGTCAAAGATAGGAGACTATCACGAGGATGCATGCCCTTTTAGCTGCACTTGAGAGGATGTTGCAGAAAAGTGCTACCCTCCATAATAGGGAGAAATTGATTTCCATATGTACAAAGTTGATGAGTATGATTCGAAAGGATGAATCATATAATCCATATGATGATGCATCTATTGATTCTTTTTACCATAGCCTATCTAGCACTGTTACAGGTACTGTCGGTTGGAGGACAGTTGATGGGGATGTTACTGTTACTCAGGTTAAGAACATGTTTGGGACCCATTACATAGAAAAGAAAGTGGTTAGAGCATATAGAGTCACAAAATGTATAGATCAGTTAGTAGCTCCTTTTATATATCTGAGATGGTTGGCGGTCTATCATATGTGGCCCCAATAGGATGAGGTGCTCTTATATTTCTGCAAATAATTGTTTGCAGAGTTCCATTTAGGTTATGATGTTTATTACATAGATTTACCTCCACATGATTATCAAGGTCAGGGGAGATATCAGGATAATTCTAGATGGCCTGATGCACAACAACCCCTAGTAAGAGGGCATTGGTTGGTCAAAACCTTTTGGTTCTTCCAAAAGGTTTGGAGACCTACATTGGATGTAGACAGGTTGTTGTTGAGGATGCACATGTAGATATGTTTTCTAGTATTTACACAATCGCAACTCAAGTTGATGAGTTTTCATATGATTGTGTGGGTAGGTACATGCTCAAATCCCAGATGAGCACATGCATTGATACTTCTAGTCCATTTTATGATCCATAGATCTAATATGATCTTCCCACTCCATATGAGATATTATGACTACAAGAGGTTCGTCTGCATGACATGAGCTCCATTTTAGTCAATGATCTCCTTGCAACTTACTAGCACATTTCTACGACACATGGGGCTCCTCTGCGTGATATTTTTGCATTCATTCGAGGAGACCAGGCCTCAAAATCCTCCACATGTAGCAGTTAAGGATGAGGAGATGCAGAGGTAGGTACCTCCAGATAGGAGGATGTCTAGATACATCCTACAGCTCCATGACAGAGTGTGCATGATCTTACACCGCCTCGACAACATACACAGGCTCCCCTATATAAGACACCTACAACCTCATGATTTCACACAAGATTCTCATATTTGCTTATGGATGAGGGCATTGATCCTGAGATAGTGTACTTACATTCTTCTAAGTTATCTTACATTGGACGTGCATTACACTAGGTACACTTGAAACCATTTAATTTCAAGATTCAAGAACAATCAAGTAATTTTGTATTTAATTTATTTATAGACATTTTGTTTATATATAAATTTAACTATATATATTTTAAATTAATTTGAACCAGGTATAGGAGTACACTACGAGGGGCACTTCATATGGAGATTTAGAGGAGCCTTTTGATCCGATTCATCAGGATATAGAGGTAAAATTTAATTTAAATTATTTTTAAATAGTTTATTCATTTCAAGTTTAAACATGAACATTTAGAAAAAAGCTTGGTCTGGATAAATATATTAATTAAATTTGTTTTTAAATTGTTATGTATTTGTACATATACAAACTCAGGTCGAGCGGGATGATGATCCACATAGGCCTGCACAGAGTGGAGATCATGGCGGTTATTGATCTAGAATTACACATGTGAGAGATCTAGATTACATACACACATATGTTTTACATTGATAGATAGTACAAACATTTACATTGTTATGTTGATATCTAGACATATATGTAATTATATGTACATGTATTTTGTACGTTGATATATTGATATTTACAGGTCCATTTACATTGTTATGTTGATCTATATATCTAGATATTTGTACATTGTTACATGCATGTTTTATGTTGACATCTAGACATTTACATTGATATGTATATGTGTTTTTTACGTTGATACATTGATATTTACATGTCCATTTACATGGTTATGTTGATGTTGTACATGTGTTTTTTATGTTTTATATGTTGATCTATATCTAGACATTTGTACATTGTTACATGCATGTTTTATTTTGATCTATATATATAAGTCCAT
>MU225328.1:826595-845154 GCA_018584345.1 Thuja plicata | reverse complement strand
TTATATGTAAATTTTCAATAGATAACAAAATCAAGATCAAACTTAATCAAAATTAATCTTTAGTCTAATAAATATATATATAATCAATTTCAAACTTCAAACTTAAATTAAATTCAAAACCTAATGAATAGATAGATAGAAGATCTAATCTTAGAGCTGAAGTTATGTAAATTTTCAATAGATAACAAAATCAAGACCAAAATCAATCAAAATCAAAATTAATCTTTAGTCTAATAAATATATATAATCAATCAAACTTCAAACTTAAATTAATTCAAAACATAATGAATAGACAGATAGAAGATCTAATCTTAGAGATCAAATTATGTAAATTTTCAATAGATAACAAAATTAAGAGCAAAATCAATCAAAACCAAAATTAATCTTTAGTCTAATAAATATATATAATCAATCAAACTTCAAACTTAAATTAAATTCAAAACACAATGAATAGATAGATATAAGATATAATCTTAGAGAAAATTATATACATAAATTTTCAATAGATAACTTTTAGTAATCTTTTAAATATTAATATACAAAATCAATCTTTTTTAAAGTAATCTCACATACCTTGTATAGATTGAAAGTGATCTTTTATATAACAAAATTAGTCAATATATATAATTTCAATTTACCTAATCAATAAATTTAACCTACATTCTTAATCTAACACTTTTTCTAGAAATTGTTCATACTTAATACATTTAACCAAGTTAATCATTCTACATCTAATTTCAAACAATCTTTACTAAATCAATAGATAATCTAATTGAAATTAAAAAGGCATAAAGTTCCCGAAGGTCTAATCCATTAAAATTCAATAGAATCAATATAAATTCAATCTAGAATCATGAATTTCAAATCATTTATAGCTCCTGATACATGTACTCTGGATCCTCTCTATCCTTTATTATGTCCAAAAAAATTTCATGTTCTTCAATAGTCAACTTCCACTTTTGGTTTCTACGTCCTTTTCTTGGCACAGTCTCAAACTGCAATTTTGTCGCTATAACCAAGTGACTATAATGTAGAACTCCTTGTCAAGGCATGTGTTCAATAAATTGAACTCCATTTCTGTTGATCTTAGCTTGTTGATAATAGGTGCCTTCAATAACAACTGAACCAGTTGGATATTGTTGTCCATCACCATCAACAATTTCTTGCTCCAACTTGGATTTTTCTTTGGCGCGTCTTAGTAGATAATAATCTACACCTTCTACGTTCTCGGGATCTGCAACAACCAAAAAAATATCACTTGTATAATATATATATATATATATATATATATATATAAATTAAATAAATTGTAAATAAAAAACCTAGAATCATTATATATACATGTATGTCAGCACACATCTGTAACAACTAAATAGGAAACTCGTTCATAATCACCTGAATATATAGGATCATGGATGTCTATGTCATTGTCATCATCTTCATAAGGAGGCATTTTGACTAACTCTTTTTGATCTCATTGTGAAATATATCCATTTGCAATATTAACACATTGACTCATTATGTTGTTAATAGAATCTTCACAAAAGCATGATTTATCTCTTAGTTGAATTTGTCAAGGCTTATGTTGTCTGGTAGTCATCAGTTGATGTAAACTTCTAATTCCAACAATTGATTGAAAATTGTAAGGATTAGATGGATTGATATCCAGATATATACAAATTAAATAAATTTTTATTTATTCAGATCAACTCAATTCAATTATGAAAAATGAATAATGATTTCTAGTTTTAAATTATACCTATCGCTTCCTAAAAGTAACATTTGTTGTGTTTTGTGTCTCGAGTAGTGAAATGATTTCGACACCATTCATCAATTTTGTTTGCATTCTCTATCATGTTACCTGGATATATTTAACAATTTAAAGGACATGTACAAATATAAAATTAGTTTATTCAAACTATCAAATGAAGATTAAAGCTCACTAAGTTATGTAAACAAATTGAATAATATGAAAATGAGATACATATGTATACCTTGAAGTTCATGTTTTCAGAGTGCACGCTTCAGACATGCTCATGCTCCATCATGCTCCCCTTTTCCATATCCACTTTCAAAGAACTTCCAAAGAAACTTAACATTATGTCTAGCATGTTGCATAGCTAACCAATTAAAGGCTTTTGCATATTTAAATTTACCTGCACAATCATGTGTAAAAAATTTTAAAAACACTAAATATATATATGATCTCTAGATCTAATATAACTAAAATGTACTATTTAAAATAAAATTTAATTCAAGTTTACTCACCCGCACACCCATCAGACCAGATCTAGTGTTGTGAAGCATTTATGCCGCGACTTGCAAGATTGTGGATAAATATGCCAAAACAATGAGCCACATAACTCCTATCATGAACCTTATCATCGCTGATATAGAAATTAACCTCCTTGATGATAATGCATTCATTTTGATCTATACTTTCTATCTCATCCAAATTGAATTGTGCATGTCTATAGGTCACATGGACAAATATTGCAACTTGATCAAAATGATAATATTGACTTTGAAGCTCTTTTTGAGGAGATAATGTATAGTTCTCCACAAAATATACAATTGAAAGAATACAACCAGGTGGAAATTTTTTTTTGGAATCATCAATCTATTTAGCTTGGCATCATGCACCATGATAATGTTGCATATGTGGATAAATCATAGATCGAAATCTATCCATGAACTAAAGGTATGGTAATTCACTATCCTTCAATGCAATTTTTTTTTATTCTAGTCCTATCTTCATTTTGTATTTCTCATATTCAAATCTCTTCCACTGGACTGGTGTTGTAACATCAATATTATCAAATTGTAATGGAAATTTATGTAAATTTCTACAATCATTGCATTCATTTTTTATACATTGGACATTGAATTCATCTGAGTCTTATGACTTATCACATAAAATGGATTTCACAAATTCTGTTGTACTTCCAGGAACCATATCTAGATTAAGTACTGGCATAACCTTTTTATATGATTGCAAATATAAGTGAAAATCAACATGATTTTGACAACAACATGTTTCACGAACCTATTTATGGGCACGAAGCAAGGATGGAACATCTCAAACATTATCTGACCTATTTTCACATTTGAAAATTCTTATTTGAGTGGTTCAAATAGTTCACTTTGTGTAGCATCGACAAAATGTTTTGGATGTGAAATCTTCATATAGGTCTCATCATCTTTAATCTGTATAGTGTCCCTTCTATTAGAAGAAACATGAGAGTAGTAGGTCCAAAATTCAATGACTCAACTTCTTATATCTTCAAAATAAAATGTTTTCAAAGAACTCTACAAGTCTGTACCCAATTCTTTTCAATGTTCATATCCAACACATTCCTCTTCCTAATATATATCTGAACAGTTCTTCGAGATATGTTGAGTAAATCAGAAACTACTCCAAATTGATTTATGTGTGTCAATCTCTTACTCATAATCATAGTCATCAACGCTCTTCTAGTAGTATTTGAATCAGATCCCCCATGATCTGTACTGTTAACAACATTCAATGCATCTTGCAAATTTTCAATTATTGTTTCTTTTACTTGACCTCCTTGTCCAATTTTCCTATTATCAACACCTAACAACTCCAAAACCGGAGTCATTTCTCTTTTCTGAAATAAATTTACAAACAATTGTGCTTTTCCCAACGAAGTTTTATCCTCAAAATATTTTTTCCACATGTTTTTTACAAGAAATTTAATAGTGTTGTCAGGTATCAAGTTCTCCGGAGAAATTTGAATGACAAGTGATTCCTAATTCATCTCCATAAAATTTTGTATTGTAGTATAAATACATATACCTCAATTACTACCAATATCCTCCCCTAGTTGAGTTGCACTTTCTTCAACATCGATAGGTTCTTCTTCAACATTGACAGGTTGCTCTTCGATAAGTTTTGTATGACCTTTCATTTGGTCATTCCTTTTATGATCATATTTCCTTTTTCTAGTCCTATTATTTCCCATTTCTCAAATAGAAGCAAAAAATTTATTTTTCTTTCAGAATCCTTGTTTATTAAAAAAATTGCAAAGTCACACTGCTTCGGTCACAAAATGCCTTTTCTGCTTTCTCAAAAAACTTTATATATTCTAAAATAAGGATTTAATTTTGCAATTGATATTTATTTATTTTTTTAAAATTTTTTATATATACCTTTCAAATTGAAAGGGTGGGTTTCCCACGCAACCACTCATGGGTGGCTGACCACTTAGGCTGACTTGGCCGAGTCAGCCTTGGCCAAGTATTACTCAGCTGATTCGTCCTAGGTGGCATGCCATGTTGGCAACCAAACCTCCAAAAACACACCAAATCAACAAGTTGGCACTTCTGCTAATTTTTCTTCTACTGAAACTAAAGAATGTCATGTTAGATTTGATAAACGGCAAATCTACCCAAGACCACCTGCATGCATGACTGTCACATAAACAGAAGAAAAAGACAGAAGAGAGAAGAAGCTATGGTGGCCAAAAGGCCAGAGACTGGAAATCCATGTTGAGAGAAAAAGCTTCTATATTCAACAATAATGAATTACAAATTACAATCTCCTTTTTGAAATACAAAGCGGTGATTCCTTATAAAGGATACCAAAACCCTAAAGGCGAAACCCTAAAGAAATATAAAGCTGCCTAAGTGAAACTTAAGCATAGAGTAATAACTTAACTAATTAAATCAACATGATTTAATTAATATGTAAACTAATGATTACTCTAACACCCCCCCTTAAGTGTAACTTAGGGAGAAGCAAAACAGCTAAACTACTGCAGAAAGCAAGAAAGATGGGTCCCGGCAACAAGGCCTGATCAGGTACCCAAAATAAGAAAGAAAACTAGATGAAGGAAAAAGAGCCTTCAATCTAGTGAAAATATGTCCTAGAGAAAGGAACAACAATAGAGCAAGAAACATCTCTGAAGCAAGAAGCTGAAAACTCTATCAGAAGAGACTGCTGGAACCCCCACTGAAGTGCATGACCAGGTAGAGAAGACAAGATATGAAGAGCTGATCAATTGAACTAGGAAGAAATAGAACCAACAGGTGAACCCCCCCATAATGCTGAACTGGGAGAGGTGACAGAAATACTGAAATGCAATGCCAGAAACATCTGCAGAAGAAGAACCAAGAACACCAACAGTGCAACAGAAGTACACACACAGGATAAAGGGCGGTGTCATCGACACACAGCATGGGCTAATGTCATGGAAGGTATGCTCACTTGACAAAGGTGGATGCGCCTAAAATGGAAAAAGCATCATAACCCCCCATGGCACTTTATAACTGAGTGCGAGTACAAAAACACACAAGGTGTACAGGATCTGAGATATACAGAAGTAGGCACTTTATCTCAGTGCATTTACAGAACAAAAATGCATCAAAAGAAGCATACAAGCTCAGAAGACATAAAGAAGAGTGAACCAGAAGTATAGTAGAAGAGATCCCAGGACCTGTAAACCCAAGCAATCCACTAGAGTGCATAAACTGCCAAACTCGGAGGAGAGAAAACCTAAAGCAACATCTAGAAAAAATACCTCTGTAACTTAATAGTACATTAAACCAGCTTTCTGATGATATCTGGTTTGCTAAAAATGGAGTCTGGATGAGCCAGATATGACTCCCAGAAGGCAAGAACAAACATCAGATTTCAACAGCAAAAAATGCTATTGAAATAGTGGACCCAAAAATCCTAATCACCATAGTCGGAAAGAGCTTGGAAAGAGCTTTTCGACGATATAACAAAGTCCAAAAAAAGCCTCTGTATGCTCCAGATAGAGAGAAAAAGGCGAAAAGGGTTCAAAATTGCCCAACAGACCTAGTTTTAAGCCCCAGGGGCTAAAAAAATGGGCCCCAGGGTGCATGGCGGGAACCGGGGGCTGGGCCGCAGCCCCTAGTCCTCCATAGGACCGCCCGCTAGGTAGCATAAGCCCACGAGTTTAAACAGGGGGCCACGCCACCGGAAGAGTGGTGGGCGCTGGCAGAGCGGCACGGGCCGACGGGTGCCAGGCGGGGCGGAAGTCGGGCGGGCCACAAGGGGCGGCGAAGCTGAGCGGGCCGCAAGGGGCGGTGGAGTGGAGCGCACTGGGAGCAGAGCGCGCGGGGGAGCAGAGCACGCTGGGAGCGGGGCCGACGGTGCAGAGAGGGTGGCGGCCGGGTGCTGGCCGGCAGCGGTGGTGCGCTGGTGGCGCACCAGCGGCACCATTCTTTTAACACTGTGTGCGTTATTTAAAACACAAAAAACAATGTTTTTTAATGATTTTTTTCTCGTAAACCGTGTCCATACAGCCCTTAGGCCAGGAAATTTCTCCCCGAGGCTCCGATGTCCAAATTGGACGAGCCTTATATGGATTCTAGGGTTTTTGTGCCTTCTAGACGCAACCGTGAGGTCAGTTTTGGTCCAAAGTGCTCCAAAAAACAAAGACCCCCCAGAATCAAATGAAAGATGCCAGAAAAACCTCTAAAAACTTCAAACCCTCTGTGCTTCAACAAAACACGAACAGTGAGCAACAAGCGAGCTCTAATACCATGTTAGATTTGATAAACGACAAATCTACCCAAGACCACCTGCATGCATGACTGTCACATAAACAGAAGTAAAAGACAGAAGAGAAAAGAAGCTATGGCGGCCAAAAGGCCAGAGACTGGAAATCCATGTTGAGAGAAAAAGCTTCTATATTCAACAATAATGAATTACAAATTACAATCTCCTTTTTAAAATACAAAGTGGTGATTCCTTATAAAGGATACTGAAACCCTAAAGGCGAAACCCTAAAGAAATATAAAGCTACCTAAGTGAAACTTAAGCATAGAGTAATAACTTAACTAATTAAATCAACATGATTTAATTAATAAGCAAACTAATGATTACTCTAACATGTCAAAAAAATAAAAGTACCTTTTTCTAGATCTCGAAACTACGATTCTTGACATATAATTTTTATATTGTTTTGACTACATAACATTGAACAAATTTGTTAAAAACTGCATTTAGGTTATTAAAGCTTTCAGAAGTTGTTGATTCAGATAATATTAAAAAATAATAAATCAATTCAAAAAAAATTTAAAATCATAGGTAACACTAGAGAAGAGAGTCCTCTTCAATAATATGTAATTTATTTGGTTGTTGGTATAGTTTTGATAGGGGAAAAATGGCGGGAGACAAAAACTATTGATTTCAATTAAGTTCCACTTTGAATACTTATAACAAGAAAAGTATACATCGAAAACACTTTTTTCTTTTTTTTGGTACTAGCTATACATGTCATCTAAAACATATTCTAAAATTGGAGGAAAAACTAATGTTTTACTTATAATGATTTGGCGGGACGTAAACTCCCTGATTTATAACATTTTTCATGAAATGAAAAATAGACCAAAAAAATTCAAAAAACATATTAATTTTGATTCAATTTTATAAAAAAAAATTATAGGCACATAATTCAGCCTATTTCACACATTTCATCAGTTTACATCATCTTCAAATTCTCAACAAAAATGTGAATTTTATGCCCTTGAAATTTTACCATTTTGGTGTTGTTATCATTTTCCTTTGTAAAAGGGTGATAGATTATTGTGTTTTTACCCATTAGTCTTAAGATGAATAACCTCTTTCCCAAATAAAGTTTCTTTACCTTCAACTGTTTCAAAATAAGCATTCAAATCAATGGACTGATCTTCATACATTTCTTCACATGCAAGGAATTTTATGATATCTCTATCATCTTTAGAAACTTGCCAATTTTAAATGTTATCAGGCACTGCTAGTCTTGATTTGGTCTCAACCTGTATAATATCTTCACAAGGAATATCATTATGCCTAACTGCTAGGTTAGCCATAAAATCTACAAGAATATTTTGAGACCTATCTATCCAAATTATTGAAAAGGCATCAAAACATTCTATGGAATCCCAAACTTCATTCTTGTATCTTTTTAGATTTTGATTTTTGGTAACAAATCTATCCCTAACTTGAAATACAACTAAGTTGGAATCCTCATAAATAGAAAGAATTTTAATACCATGCTTACTTGCTATTTTTAGGCCTAGTAAGAGTGCTTCATATTTTGTAGTATTGTTAGTAAAATCAAAAGCCAATAAAAAGGAGTATTTAAAAGATTTCCCATTTGGGGATACCAATATTACACCTGATCCATTACCACTTTTTCTACATGATCCATCAAAAAAAAATTTCCAAATGCAAGTACTAGTTTCTTTAGCATGTAATTCAATAAGATTGGTATTTTCAACAATGTTTTTACGAATACTTACTTGGAAATTCTATATATCTGTGTGGATCAACTTCTTCGATGATATAAGTAGATCTTGGTTCCCTATCAATCCTCATAATCCTGTGATTAACTAGAATAGAAGCATAAGATAAATCTAATTGGACATTACCACTTGCCAAATTAGACAATTGTCTGGATAATAATATTCCATAACTAGGTGGTACTTCTACAACAGTGATATCAATATTATAAGACTTTTCAAGACAAGAAGGAAACTTAAATTCAACATTTTTCATTATTCCAATAAATGGGATAGATCTATTATCCATGGCATAGCACTTGCCATAAGTGGTATCTACATTCATCCCTAATTCTTTCATAACTCCATGAGGCATAATATTAACTGCTGCTCCAGAGTCTAACATAGAATTTCTTACTAGTTTATTATTTATTAACAAAGTCAAAAAGAAAGGGTCTACTTTAGTAGTATCCTCATTATTAGATGTTCCTAGATAAATAACTGGTAACTCTTCATTATCCTTTTCTTCTTTGGAATCCCTTTTTACAAAATTATTTATTATTTTGAGTATTCCATTCTAGCAATCAGTTAATTTCATCATTTCCATTAGAGGGACACAATTTTTTACCTGAGACAATGCTTGAGACATAAACAAAGCACAATTAGAAATTTTCTTACCATTACTTTGCTTGTCCATCAGTTTTCTTATCTTTAGTGTTGGATCAACTTGCCTTTTAGGAGCTTCCACTTTTCCATTCTTTGCATCGCTACTCCCATTTGAAGCTTTCAACATTCCCATCGCTTGTTCATGGTCTGAGTTTATAACTTTGTTCCTTAAGTGATAGTTTCTATGAACCTTTTCCAATGTTGCCATAGTATATGCTTCCCTTTCCTCTATAGTTGACCTTCTTATTTTTGGATTCTCATCATTATCTGAAAAAAAATTGTTGCTCCTGATAATATCCCAACTTCTTATGGTCCTCATTTGGCATATAATCTTCTTTGGAATCATCACTATCTGCTGCCCAAAATGGGTTGGATGACATTGCATTTATCATGGGTTGATTTTCATCTCTCTGATCACTTTCTTCTAAATTTTGTGAGCTAATAGACATCTCTCCTGTGAATGAGGTAATATGCATACTTCACACCAAGGTTCACCTTCTACGAAGTGGTTATTCTTCTTAAGTGGATCGGGAGTTTCCATCTTCCTTTTCAAAGGTTTTTCATCTTTCCATTCGGTATGATAAGGCATGTCTTGCAACCTATATTGATAATTTTTGTTCAAATTTATGTCATTTCTATTTGCTTGAGAATGACCCTTATTTAGTTATAAGTTTTTTACCATCCCCCATATTTCATCTATTATGTCCTTATCATCATTTTGTCTTGGAACTATGGGGTTGAAAATTTTAGGGTCACTTATCTTATCTATTCTACCAGTAGCTATACTATTGCTTTCAATAGTCAATGCAGTTTTAAATTCTTGTTGTAGTGTTGTCGGGTTACGAGACCTTATTTCATAGTTTGTCTTAACATCAAAAGTTGCTATGTAGAAAGATATTAAAAATGGATCCAGATGGAAAATATCTTTAGGAATATTATTTAACACTTTGTTGAACCTTTTGTTAAAATCCTTCACTGCCACATTTACATTCTTTTTTATACTTGTTAACTCATGAGATCCAAAAGTTGGATCCCTTTGTTCTGTGAATTCTTCCAAAAACTGATCAACAAAATCATTCCAACTATTGATTGAATTGTCTGGCAAGTTTATATGCCATTTGTTTGCACTATCTCTTAGGGATTGCCCAAAATATTTCATAGACACATCCTCATAATCATTTTTAGACTCCCCAATTATATTTTTTAATTCAAACACATGTTCTTCTACTAATTTAACTCTATGACCATTAAATTTGGGTACGGCAGAGTTTAATTCATTAGGTATCGAATTAGGAGAACATGTAATATTTGGAAAATCCAATTGTCTATATCTTTCATTAACTATCAAAAATCTAACATTTTCTCCATTTCTAACTTGACCATTAGTTTGAAAATTTTGATTTTGCAACATAGGGTTACCTCTCTAATTTTGACCTCCTTGACTTCTACATTGGCCGGTGTGAACTTGATGATTATAATGTCCATGATTCTAGTTCTGATGTTGCATATTCTGCTGACCTTGTGCATGATGTAGTTGTATAGGAATTACACCATTGCGGTTAAAATGAGCATACCTATTCTGTACATCATGTTGTCTATACACATTATAAGATATTTCATAATCTATAGCATTTTGATAATAGGTATTGTAATATTTATGTGCATCAAAATTTTGATTATCTCTATGCGCATATTCAGACACTTTATAACTCGATTCATTCTGATTATGCATATTTCATGTATCTCATGTGTTAAAATACTTTAACAAGTATTTTTATCACATACATTATGCGTATCAATATGATTAAAATTTCCTAGGTCAACATGCACTTCTCCATTTTTTATATCTTGCATCTATATTTTATTGTGCATATTAAAATATTCTACCTCATTTTTACCTTGCACATCATGGTGATTTTGAATGGTGCCATCATCTTGGTTATATACACTCTGGATATGGCTACCTGAAAACTATTTATCGCTTTGCATCAGTTTATTTTTATGATGCTGCACCACTATCCCATGCATGTGATCTCTTGTTTCATTCACGTCTCCTAGCGTTAAAACTCTACGTGGCTATATATGTTTTCCATTTTGGCACTACACGTGGTCTTCATACTTTCTGTAATGGCTATGCTGCTCATTATTATTGTGTAAGCAATATGTGTCTCTATATTGTGCATTTTTATAATCCCTCCCATCACTAACATACTGGCCATATGACACATCGACCAACTGCAAATGATATCTGTCTTTACATTGTGCAATATGTATGGAAGGGTGTGAAAACTCTTTGTGTTGATCAAATTGATTTGCACTGCTATATTGTTGCCTAGGTTTAGAATTTTGTTGTATGTGTTTTCCATTTTGGTATTGCATATGGTCTTCATGTTGCGTGAACTTAGTATTATGTTGCATAAACTCTACACTAGGCTGCGTTAAAATTTCATTCTATTATGTACACTGGTTATCCTAGCCTTGTGCATGGTCTTCATAGCCTAGTGCGGTATGTCCATGAGGTTGCACATTATTTGTTTTGGTTTGGATATTACATCTTTGGGCTAGCGTGCAGTTTCGATATGTTTCACAACCTTGAAAATTCTTTTTTAAATTAGCATGTTGTTTCATGATCTCCCTCAGGGACAGCACGTAGTCACTATCTCCTTGCATAATATCTCCATGTTACACAAAATAATAAGAAGGCAGTATGTCCTCCTTCTCACCGTGCATGATTTTTTAACCAGACCACACATGATGTGCATGGAGTCTTCATAAGGCTGCGTGGGCTCCACATTATGATGTGTGGGTTTAATATATTGTTGCATAATATAATTTTTAACCTTTGAACAATCTCTTTGGGCCTGCATGCTAGTTAAAAGTATTTCACCACCCTCCTTTGGCTATGCATGATGCAAGTGATATTCCTTTCCATTTTCATACTCCAAGTGGTTGCACTGATTACCACCTCTCCCTTCCACATTATCATGCATATGGTATTGTTGGTGATTCTGTGCATGACCCTACTATTGGTGCTGATTTTGACTCAAACGTTCATTGTTGATATTGCCACAATCACTTCCAACCAATAAGAGATCACTTTGAGAATTGTAGGGAACATGTTCATTATCTTTCCTTCCACCATTCACTAAATATTTATTTCTGCCACCTTCTCTATTCACTTCATCACATTTCTCATTCTGCATATTATTTCCATTGTTGTAATTGACATAACAGTCATCGGTATTATATAGAGGATTCAAATGAAATTTTCTAAAAGGGTCATTGTTATTTGGCCTGTGAGCAGGATGATACTTTTGAATCCTATCATTTTTATCAAATTTTTCTTCATTCATTGAATTTAAATCTATAACTTTAGGGCTATTATACGGTGATACAATATCCTCTCTCCAAAACCCCATCCTTTTAAAAACCTCATCTGGCTATCATTTGAATTCCCTAATCATTCTTTCATCATTTTTCTTCAGACAAATCAATCCTTTTTTCACAATATCCATAATTTTATCTTCCCGAGTTCACCCTTCATGTTCAAATATATCAATGTTCCTTGAATCAAAACACAGGCTTTTGTTTCCATTGTCACTAAAAGGACTATTTTGACTTAAATTTGGAAATTTCTCACAAGCCAATCCTGGCTCATCCCTATTAGGTTGTGTTGTATCCAGTACATACAACATTTTTGCATTTTTATTTCTTTTTATTGGTTCTGATTCAACAAAGGTATTAGTCTTCAGGGATCTTCTCCCTAACATAAACTTCTTTCTTTGAGGCCAAGGTTTAGAGTCACCATCTCACTTTCTATGAGGAAATAATTGTTCTAAGTCCTCTCTATCCTAGTAGAGTCTTACTAATCTTCACAATTTTAACCAAAGATTCTACAAATATTTTGTACAAATTCTCCCCAGCGGAGTCACCAATTTGTTGGTGCCCAAAAATGAAGGAACGAATTTGGCCAACTTACAGGTATGCACTAGTACCTATGCAATTTTGGCTTAGTTAGGCTAAGGCTGGTAGGCTTGATTCCACTTCAATCTAAACAATCTTCTATGATACCTAACTGCATACATAGATAATCAAATCTCCTCCCAAGGTGGTGAAGGGTCCTTGGAGGCAACAATACAATCTCCTAATGCTATTCAATGTGTAGAATTTAACATAAATTGAATTATCCCTAAAAACCCTAATTTAATAAATGCTCTAAAAAGTAATTAGATTATCTATAAACTATAGAAAATGAATCAAAAGACAACTTTCAGAAAATAAGATCAGTGCCTATTGGAAATATGGATTATAGAGTCAGAAAAATCCAGTCCTACGTACAATCAAAGATGATTTTTAAAAACTTTCTTTGAATAAAACAAGATCATCACCTTACACACTTCTGCTTGAATTATAGTTCAAATTAATAAATATAATCAATCTTATCAAATTTAACTCAAATTAAGAGACCGGCAACAACAATAGAAGACACTCAGATCTTACAGTTGATAATTAAACCACATATATTAAATTTGAATTATAAAATTAGGAAATATAACACAATAAAGCACTCTAATAACAGAGTATGTGAAAGACTAACTAAAAGTATATAACAATATAATCATAAATCGCAGAGTAACACTTATCTCATGTGATATTTGAAAATTATTGCATAATGATTCATATCTGCAATAGTATTTTCTTTCTCTCTTGAGTTTTTTCCCCCAAAAATCTCATTGTAATGTTTCAAGTTTATTTGACTCAATATTTATATATTTTTCAAAGGTTCTCGTGAAAGAACATACCCTTTCATTAATACCTAATCTAAAACTAACCCTAAGTAATTTACAATAAATTAACCATATAAATGGTTTGAGGGAATAAAGCCTTTCACAAATATCCAAATATGTGTTTCTCAAATCTTTGGTAATTTGCTCGGTTATCATCTTTTGTTTGTGATATAAGACTCCTGCACACCAAATCCAAAATTAGATAACCTTTAATAAATTTCATTTTAGGGCTCACAATTAATAATGTTTCCAAATAACTAAAATGATCCCTATATTAAATATTATTAATTGTAATAATTAATAACATATAAAGATAAATCACCAAGAAAGCCATAACATAATAACATTTATTCTAAATGCACATAGATGTTCTTTGATAAAATAAGTGAAGTACCAATAAGATTTAAAGTTATTTATCAAAGGTATCCTCTTTTCAATTACCAGAGCCCAAAAAATCCTATTAATAAGACAAGCCGTAAAATCCATTTATACACAACAATATATTAATAAGAGAGGATGATATAATCTTATGTTTTAATTGAATTTTGATTTCCGAATTTAAAACATAATACATCTCCCTCATAAAATATCTTTTAAATTGTGAAATAATATTTTCCTTATATGGATAAATATGTTCCTAAAATCTAGGGTACAATAATTATAAACATTATATTTCACACTAGAAAATAAAAAAGGCAATACTTACCCTAAAATGATAATTCAAATAATTTACATAGGGTAATATTATTAATATTGAAAAAGAGGATAAATTTTTTAAAAAGTAACCCTAAAATTATGCAATTTATTTTAATAAACATTTTCAAAAATAGCCGAGGTGGGATACTAGGCAGAAAGATAGGAAAAGATGGCTCTGCAACTTTCCTCCATGAGTACCGATGATGTCTACTTTTGGCCTTGTATTGCGTGACTGCATGCGTCATGTTGTTTGCCCCGTGTTTGTTTATTTTGCTTCCTGGCTTTTATCTCCCTTACGTCCCCCTTTTTTCTTTTTAGAAGGGTTTGTCATTTTGATCATTATTGTTCCCTTGTGTGTTTTCATGTTAATCTACTCCCGGCCTAGTTCGCTTGTGTAATGGGAGAGTAGAATCATGATGGTGGGGAGGGTGATATTATTATGGGTGACATTTCTGAGTGTACTGCAGAGGATGGTATTAATAAATCAGAGGGTGGCAATGCTGATAGAACAAAAGGGAAGTTGTCATATAAACAAGTGGTGCAGAGAGCTCGCCAACCTTTTCAGCCGCCGTGGAATTTAATGGAGTTATTCGCATGGAACCAGTGGATTCGGTGCAACAAGGAGGAGAAGGAGGATGGTCTGTAGCTAATGGAGGTGGACTCTCCTATGGAGTAATTGTCGACATTGGTGGAGATGGAGGAGAATCTGGCAAGTCTCCTTCTCTCGGGCCGAAGACTCTTTCATTTTCCCCCAATGAGGACATGGTGCTCGCCATTAAAAATGAACAGTCTAGACTTAAGAACATTGCTATCTTTTATGTCTGCCTTGATAAGGAGGCTATGCCTGCTAGAAAATTCTTTGATGATTGGCTTGCTACAGTCTGGGGGAAAAAACTTGGTATCTACGTTACTGTAGAATGATACAAAAAGGATTATTTGTAGATTTTTTGAAAAATCACAATATGCAAGAAAGAGTCTTGGAGAAATGTTTTTGGAATGTTGGAAGGTCTATGTTCAGGGTTTACCCATGGTCCCCTAAAGGTAATTTTGAAAAAGTAGTGGCTCGGTCTCCCCCTAATTGGGTGGAAATTAGAAATCTCAATGTGGAGTTTTGGCCCTTCATCCCGCAAATTCTTAAGCCTCTAGGCTTAGTGCTTTAGATTGAACAGTCTAAGGTTACATTGCCACATCTTAATGCTAGGGTGATTGTGGCACTTACTCTAGAGGATGATTTTCTTGAGATTATTTCTTTAGAGTTTGATGGTGAATTGTTCTGTTGGGACATTTCCCTGCTAGGGAATCTTAGTCTGTGCTTCCATTGTAGGCGCAATGGCCACTCCAAAAGGGATTATCCAGATCTTAAACACATTCAGAAGGAAAAATTTAATGTGGTTAATAATAATGTAAAAAATGGTAATATGGATAGTGGCAAGTCCAATTCTCTTGAAGGCACTAGCGATGATCTGTCAGCCCCTAACCATGGTAAGGAAGTGGCTGCCACTTCATCTGTTGAGTCTGGCATAAATACAGGTTCTCAACCATGTGCGTCTAAAGCTATTGATGTCCCTATTAGTAATATCTTTATTTCCTTAGAAAATCCTCTCTTTGAAGAGGAATTTGAAGTGGTCCCTGCCAGTAATGGAGTTTTAGATGCCATCCCCACTCCCGTAGCTACCCACCCGCCAAGAGGTCATTCTGGTGAGCCCCCTGCCGATAGAGTTACCCTACATGCCTTGAATGCTCAACAGTTAGCCATTATGATGATTAATGAGAGAGCCTTTAAGCTTCAACAAGGTAATAAGGAATTTCCTACCCTTCCTTCAGCCTCTTCTACCCCACATGGACCCCTTGCTATTGTGTCCTCCAACTTGGAGGTCCACAATTCACCGATGTTGTTAGGAAGAAGAGGAAGACTGCAAAAAGAAGCTCTATTTCCAATGGGGGTAGAGGGAGAAAGAACTTACCAAATTGTTTCAATAAGTTGTGCAAGAGCACAAAAACCCCTCCCAAGTCTTTATGATGCTACACATTCATAGTTGGAATGTTCGGGGGCTAGAGATGTCAGATAGGAAATACTTAGTTAGAAGATGGTGTAATAATCTGAAGCTTAAAGACTTTATTTGTTTGCAATAAATTAAGGTGGTAGGTTTTCAAGCCCACTCCATCTTGAAGTTCCTTTGGGATAAAGCTATTGGGTTTCACTCGAATCATGAGAGAGGGAAAGGAGGTATCGCAATTCTCATCCACCCTAAATGGGAGAATCTTATTGAAAACCATGGATGCTCAGCTTGCCAGAGAGTAATTTGGGTGACAGAAAATAGGGGGAGAGTAAGTTTGGTATTTGTAATGTGTATTCTTCGAATAACTATAGAGAAAGAGCAAAATTATGGGAATGGTGTTGTGCACATCTTCCAAAAATCCCTTGGGTGGTTGTTGGTGATTTTAACATGGTGGAACATAGAGTAGATCAATCAGGAGGGTTGGCCCACTCTTGGAAAGGCAACGAGATGTACTTTTGGCATAAGTTCAAAAGGAAATTCAATCTTCTTGATCCTATGGAGCATATGTATGGTAAATTTCCTGATATTTGGTACACTTGGTGCAATAATCAAAGGGGAAAGCAAAGAGGGTAATGTAGTTTGGATAGAGTCTATGGAGATGTCTCCGCTATCTCTTTCATACCAGAGAGTAATCATGCTCCGGTTCAAGTTCACCCAGCCTCCCTTTCAGACCATTCACCTATTCATACCTATTGCAGAATTGAGGATAATAGGAGTTTAGATGATCTTGTGAGGAAGAATAACCCTTTCAAGCTCAATATTTTTCTTCTTGAGGATCCTGATAATTTAGAAGCCATTCTAATGGTAGCTGAGATTACTAGACTTGGAAACCCTCTTCTAGATGCGATTGAGCTTTGGAATTTGAAGGTGGAAACCTGGAAGAACCTTTTTCAAGTTATTGGAAAAAAATTGGCCATTGATAGGAATAAAGAAGAATCATTATGGTAGAATAGGCTGAACAGTATTGAAAAAGACTTGTAGGATAGAGGGAACAATGAGGGACTGGAAATTCAGCTAATCAATGTTAAGCATAATCTGAGAAATATTCAGAGATATAAGACTCAAGGGCAGAAAATTAGAGCCCAAATGAACTGGATTAATGAGGGGGAAAAAGGGTCTGGGTATTTTTTCAATATCATAAAGGCCAAGCATAAAAGAGAAATTATTAGTGATATTTAGTTGGAGGGAAGACACACTAGTATTCTAGAGGACATCCAGACAACCTTTTATAGGTTTTATAAGGATTTATTTTCTTTGGAGGTGATAGCAGACAGTCAAGTAGCTATGAAGGATTGTCTTAATCTTATCCCTCCCAAAATCTCAGTTTCAGATTAGAACAACCTTAGTAAGGTCCTCTCAGTGGAGGAAATTTCTGCTGCTATTGAATCTTTCTGAAATGGGAAATCTCCTGGCATGGATGGTCTCCCTGCTGAATTTTACAAGAAGAACAAAAGTTGGATGTGTACTGAACTTTTATATGTGTATGAAGAAGCCTTGAAGAAAAGTTCACTAGGGGAATCTATGAATAGAGGAGTTGTTAAGCTCCTTTTGAAGTAGGGGACAAATCTCTTGTTAAGAATTGGAGGCCAATTCCATTCTTAAACTTGTCTTACGAAATCCTAGCTAAAGTTCTTGCCAGAAGAATTGCCCTTTTGCTGAATAGATTCATTTCCCAGACAAAAACAAGCTTTATTCAAGGGAGCACTAGTAAATTTGACTTCAAATTTCGACGACAATTGGTCAAAATTTTGACCGTAATTGGTCAAATTTACGACCAAACCTTTCGTCGTTCTTTTTTTGTCAAATTTTTGACGTATTTATTATTCATCAAAATTGCGACCAAAACATTGGTCGAAATTTTGACCAAAACATTGGTCAAAATTTTGACCAATGCCAAAACCAACTTCTACCAATGGTTGGTCGAATTTGTGACCAACAGAATAAAAAAATTGACGTGGATGCCATGCTTTCGACCAATCCAATGGTCAAAATTTTGACCATTGGATTGGTCGAAAGCATGGCATCCACGTCGATTTTTTTAGTCCGTTGGTCGAAAATTTGACCAACCATTGGTAGAAGTTGGTTTTGGCATTG
>MU225328.1:797701-810345 GCA_018584345.1 Thuja plicata | reverse complement strand
CCCCCCCCCATCATCATGGTCATTGATTTTAGTTTCCATACAAACCTCAACATGTACAGATTCCTCTTCAATCTGATCCAAATTTTCTTCCTCCATGTTATTACAAGTATCATCATGGTTCTCATTTTTATCTATTTCAGCACAAATATAAGCGTCCTTCTCATGTATAGGAGCTTTTTTAGTCTGATCACAGATTTCAGTTGCATTCAAATTTGAAGTACTTGTAAATTCTTCCCAATATTCATCCTTTTCTTCAAACAATCCTTCACGTACTTGATCAAGAAAAAATTTTAGTTGAGAATCATGGTAGATTCCTAACTCACAAATTTTATCCATTAATTTCTTTCCTAGAGATGATATCTGAAGGTATTTTCTGATAAATATTTATCATTCTGATGAACAAATGTACTGCAGATTCACCCTCATATCTTTCCAAATTTAAGAATGTATCCAAAGGGGACATGTAAGATTCTTTCTCCACAGTGTAATTTGGATCTTCTTCCCGTTCATAGAACATGTTTTGTTCATAACACGTGTTTTCTTTTTCATCACTAAGATAATCATCCATCACAAGGCCTTGTTAAATCTGATCATAAGCCTTCCTTTTTTTTGTCTTCATACCCATATACAATAAATCCAAATGGTCTTTGGATTGTAATTCAATGTTTTGTGTAGGTAAATCTAGACATCTTTAATATAGAATGGTGGAATACACTACAATTCACGCCAATAATTGATTCACCACTATATTCTAATTTTAAGATCTTTTCTTAATTAATGTCCTAGAATCTATTAATTAGCTACGTATATCTTTTTTAGTTGATATATAGGCTTCTAGGATTAATATTAGAGGGTGCAAATAAATCTATTTTCTAGAATTAAATTTTGACTTTTAGAAGTAAAAAATTAGCAAAAACATTTAATTAATTATTAGACTCACAAATTTTATTTAGGAACTCACTAGGTGATAAATTTATTGGTGATGAAGGAAGATGAAAGATAGTAGAAAAATGATGTAATAATGTTTGATTTGATGTTTTTTTTTACATAAACTATACTAATAGTATTGTTATTGCTTTATTATAATGTTGTCTAATAGTTCTTCTATCACATAAGAATGATTTCAAATAAATGAATGTCTCTAAATACAATACCACAATACAAACATTCACTTAAATGTGTGCTAGGTCAACTTACTATAAGCCACATATAAGCTCTCTCGTAATGTCTTCCCTTAGACAACCTAATTTTTATTTCTTTGTAAACTTCCTCTCCACCTAAACATCTTTAATGGAGCTACCAACTTACTATTTTTCTTTACATTCTAATGAGTTCCAGAACCATATTCTACATGTTGACAGTATCTAGTTCTAATTTTTGTAGAGCTGTCAATCAATACGCCTTATAAATCTAAATAAGTTATATACTCCAAACTATCTAATAGCATCAATTATTAAATACTCCAAAACAATCCAGATTTTTTAATAGAGCAATTAAGTATCATATACTATAAAACTATCTAGCATCATATTTTACGTGATGCATCGTCCAAAGTATCTAGTCATATCAATTGCCGTATACTTCAAAACTATCCAGTTGGGATTTGTGTAGAGCGATCAATTGTCATATACTCCAAAACTCTCTAGTTGTGATTTTAATAGAGTGATCAATCAATGCACCTTATAAATCTTCAAGAGTGTGAAACTCAATCTTCAACATGAAAAGCCATTGACAACTTTGTTCAAGATTTCAACAACAAAATACGAATGTAAAGACTATTTTCTACTTGGCATTTGCTAGGTAAGAAACATATACTACCACTTACACTGTTCAAAAGTGTTGTATATCTATCTATTTATTAGAAGAATTGCTATACAAATGACAACGAAAAGTTACAGAATTACTATGAACAACTCGCTACAACAGTTCTTAAGCATAGCATGATGTTCTTTGTACTGGATTTTGCTGACGCAAATAAAAATGCACGTTAGGCTCTTTCTGTGAGCAGATGGGATACAACCATCTCTGTGTTATAACTGAGAATTTTCATTTAAAATGGGCTTCAATAAAGAAAATAACATCATAAACCAGTCACATTAGGCATCTAAAAAAAATATCACTGGACGTTTTCACTTAAATCAAATCAAATATGTATACTATAATGGATTTACTTTTGAAAAATATTCTCTGTCACTGTCATGAAAATAAAATCTATACAAATTATTCCCCTTCAAATTGTTTTTACTACTAAACAATTAATATTAATTTTTTTTTTTTTTAAGCAAAAGTAGGTGAGCCACTATAAATATATATTAATAATAAAGCTGGTTCAAGAGCTCCTCCGGGAAAGAACCAGCAAGAAAACCCAGAATCCTTGCTCAAATACATAGGAAATAATCAGAGATAGAGAACCCTCTCTATTACATTGGACAGAACATACTGTAGTATGGAAAGTAGTCTATAATGAAAATAAAGCACAGTGGCTTCATACAAAGCATCGGAAATCCCCGATGTTCGAGATCATTTGTCGGATAAGCTGTCGGTGCTTGCATTATCGGTATTGTCTGTTGGCCGGTGTCAGACAAATTATCATCGGTGACATATGATGATGTTGTCGGTGTCGGTAATGGTTTGAGTCAGACGTCGGTACTAGTGTCATCGGTGTCAGTAATGTGAGGGTCAGAGACCGATGTGGTCGGTGTCAGTTATAACCAATGTCCTTGTCAGTGCTGGACCCTGTGGGTAAGCAATATAACTGATATCCCCATGGTACCCGAACCATATATATTCCCAACAGAGAGAATTTGTCCATTGTGCTCGGTGTCGGTTATGCCCATTGTCGCCAACAGAGTAGTTCCCTGTCGGGGAGTAGTGGAACCGGTAACTCCAAGGTACCCGACCCATTTACAGCTCCAAAAAAAGAATTTTGTATTATCTCAAGCCCAAAAATACCATGAATTTGTTTCTTCAAAATCAGACACTAACACGGGGTCAAATTTATCAACATCTATACAAAACTACAAAATTTACTGCTACTAATGTTTGCGTCACTCTTGCCTCTTCATATCCTTCGAAGCCTCCATAGTCTAGTGTGAATGGTGAGGCCCTTCCATAACCACCGCCTTAGCATCTACTTCTGGTGTAGCCAACACCCAACCAGACATCCCCAAATTCTGTTGAACGTAAGATGTCATAACTCAAGGCCCCCATCCCGTAAGCCATTCAGATGGTTCTACTCCAAGGGGGATGGAATCCAACCCACTTCCTTGTGTCTCATGGTGTCTTCCTTCCCGACCCAAGGTGGGCATTACACCTGACACCCAGCTCAATGACTGTGATTCTTGTGCATTTTTGTGAATGTTGGCGCACTTGATATCTCCTTGCCTATCTTTAGGGTTCTAGAGCTTGTTGTGCTTGATCAATTGAAGTACATTTGGAACTCCTAGTAGGACCGACAGTGTGTGAACCATAACCATTATTTTCCCCTCCAGCATCGGGCCAAGAGTATGCCTACCCTCTTGTAGAGCATTTCACATGATCTGCTCATTCTGCGTTTCTATTGCCCTCTTGGCACCATTAAACGCAACTAAAACTCTGTGGTTGTGCAGAATTTGGTGTGTGGTGAACAAACCACAAATCAGTGCGTGACCATTCCAGAGGTCATAGTTGTGCATAGCCTGCTTTAGCTTACAGGCAATCCAAAATTTCTTCTGAACTACTTTGAAAGCCAAGATCTCTAGGAGACGAGGGGATTGAAGAAGATCCATTGTGTTTGACAAAAAAATTGATACTAGCTGAGATGGGAACAAAAATTGTTTTTCTTTTGGATCAAAATTTTCATACCCTGTTACCTATTTGATAGCACGACAAATGGCATCATTATGGACCAGAAACATATCATCCATTACATGGTCGGTGATAAGCATAGGCAGAACATCTTCATCTAAGTTGGGCGGAAGCCAGATTCTGTAAACTTTTGGTAGTAGTTCAGAGTGAAGAGAAGCATAGGAATGACACAAAACACAATCCTCTGCCATACCATCCATGCTCAAGAACTTGTGTTGCCCATAGTATGATGAAGGCAGTTTAAAAAGGCTAAAAAGAGAGGTTCTTGAGGTGTCTTCGTGGCATGTAGATGAGATGATCTTTATGACATTTAATTCTGATATGATGTAAATCACACTCATGTATTCCCAAATTAATGGCAGGCACGCATGAGGAGAATAGTCACACTTAATTCTAAAATCTGTTAATATTTGATCCCAAGTTGAACATCGCATTTGCTTTTATTGTAACTACAAAAAATTTTTCCTATAGGTCTACCAATCACCAATTAAAAGCGCTTGTCATTTTGGAGATCAAAACCCACCTGGAGGGTATTTACACCATCTGACATGGATCTCATACGTCACGTATGATGGGGATATTACATTAAATCTCTGATAATCCCTGCGTACAATTACTCCTTTCGCTTGCCTTCAAACTACGCCTTGGGAATTGTTGGTCCAAATTTTGAAATGGGATCATTGGCTAGCAATTAGTAGATGAAAATTTTTATCGACTGAGACATCATCCACATCAACGAGGAGCGGCTGGTCTCAATCCCCTGGGTCTAAAGGAACCCTCACCACATATGCATCTTACACAGAAAACTCAACATACACATGCTATCTGACGAATCAACACGGAGATTTTACACAAAAATCTCAACAGATACATGCTATCTGATGAATCAACCTGGAGATATAACGGTTAATTTATCTGAATTGATGATAGTTTGAAACTCTTCATCAATGTTACTATTACGAAGTGGTGGAATAAATTCTTGGTTAATACCATCACAAGCACGGTTGGCTAGGAAATCAGCCAATTTATTGCCTTCACGGAGAGTATGCGAGATCAAAACTTCAGCAAATGAGTCTAGCAAGTTCTAGATTTGATGGAAGATATAAGCCAGTTTCCAATTGTATGATTCTCTTTTAATACAGGCAGTAATTATAACCATAGAATCACCTTCAATCACAATGTTATGAAAACCAGTTTTCTTCGCCAGAATCAACCCGAGGAACAATGCTTGTGCTTCAGCCATATTATTTGAACCAAATGGAAGAGGGGAAGATTGGAAGGCTAATACATCGCCCTGATGGTCACGGATACAAATACCAACACCAGATTGGCCAAGATTACCCCAAGAAGCTCCGTCAAAATTCAATTTGAATTGTCCAACTGAGGGTGGAATCCATTGTACTTTTAAATATTAATAATCTAACCTATAAAAATATAATAAATATAGACATAAAAATTTCATATTTCTATTAATCAAATGAATCTTTCACATAACAAATTCTATTTACACTCCGCTTGTCTTTCATTAGAAAGAAGTGTTCAGTGACTTCCAGAGTTCCCCCAAACTCTTCAACAAATCAATTTATAATGAAATGAAGTATTTTCTGAACACCAAATCAGTAAACCATTTTACTGAAGGAGTTGGGAGAACTCAAGCAGTCTAGAACATAAAAATTTCCATCCATGCAATCTCATGAACAACATATGGTTGATATATAGCCCAACAAAAGTATTGACAAGAATAAACCAGTGGCGGAGAGAGTAGTGCATTGAACCTGGTCATTTTCTATAGGAAGTTCACTGAATGTAGACTTATTTTCATTAAGGAAACTACGTGGGAAAGAATCTAGTTTTGAAGAAAAGCAATTTGATTTGCATCTTCTCGTATGGGGAAAGGGGCCTTATAATGGTTCATTATAATTTTAGGGGCTGGTATAGTAATGTAGTGTCTCATGTTTGTGTCCTAAAAAAAACTAAATCATTTGTTCTATTAATCCTATAATCCTTAAAATATATATTTAAAATTTTTTGTTTTATATTTTTTTTTGGTCAATATAGAAATTGATTTAAGTCAAGACGTAAACTTGTAATTGAACAAATTACATGATATGTTGTTAATGTGCTTCTAGTCCTCTGTTCCACGGGCCAACACCCTCTTGCTGCTTTATCTATCAAAAACAACTGCTATTTATACTCCGCTTGTCTTTCATTAGAAAGAAGTGTTCAGTGACTTCTAGAGTTCCCCCAAACTCTTCAACAAATCAATTTATAATGAAATGAACCATTTTCAGTACACCAAATCAGTAAACCATTTTACTAAAGGATTTGGGAGAACTCAAGCAGTCTAGAACATAAAAATTTCCATCCAGGCAATCTCATGAACAACATATGGTTGATATATAGCCCAACAAAAGTATGGACAAGAATAAAGCAGTGGCGGAGAGAGTAATGCATTGAACCTGGGCATTTTCTATAGGAAGTTCATTGAATTTAGACATATTTTCATTAAGGAAACTACATGGGAAAGAATCTAGTTTTGAAGAAAAGCAATTTGATTTGCATCTTCTCGTATGGGGAAAGGGGCCTTATAATGGTTCATTATAATTTTAGGGGCTGGTATAGTTATGTAGTGTCTCGTGTCTGTGTCCTTAAAAAAACTAAATGTTTTGTTCTATTATTCCTATAATCCTTAAAATATATATTAAAAAAGTTTTGTTTTATATTTTCTTTTGGTAAATACAGAAATTGATTTAAGTGAAGATGTAAACTTTAATTGAACAAATTACATGATACTTATTCACATAAACAAATTGGTATGATATATGTTCATGTCGAAGCTTGATTCAACCATTTTCTATACTATATTTGATACAAAATTAATTACATTTAAATCACATCATTATGTTTACCTTGCACACTACTATATTTAGTTAACATGACTAACATACTTGTCTATATCATTTATTATAGTAATCATAAGGATTGTACTAAAAGTAATGTAGTGCATTGTATTAAATGCTACACAAGAGTCCACCAACAACTATATTTTTAATAAATAAATACTATTTGCACAAATCTCTTATATTTAATAATTTGGGAGGTGATTATAATTCATAGCATTATTGAAGCTCAACAACACCCTACAAATATATTGTCAAACATGACACCTAACTGAAACTAATTGACAAAAAGATAGAATGTTTTAGCATATCTACATCTCTTATTCACACATCTACAATGCATATATCACACCTCTAGTCGTAAAAAGTTATTAAAAGTAAATTATATAATAATAACTAAATATGGTAGGGGTGCTCACCTACCACACCACGATGAAGTATGACACCCCATTGTATACTCTATTTTCCTAAGGATAGTTAAGATATGGTGTCATGGAAGAGATTCATGAAGGGAAAAGGAGGGATCATTGCAACTATGCAAGAAAATAGTTATACAAAATATGGGAGCATGGAGGTGATGACATGTAACTGATTGAATGTTTGATAATGTTAAGTTGAAGATAATGCAAGGCATTAAATTAGTTAATGGTTTGTATTGTCATTAATGTCAACTTGATCTAATCTATATGGTCATGTACATAATGCCAAAGACTTCAGAGAATCAATGGAACAAAGGTTATGCTTTTAATAATGCATAAAAGTAAACTATTCACTAAGTGACAGACAACACCGAAGGAGTGCACACCATTGGTAAAACCAAAAAAAAAGAAGAAAAAGTCAAACTGATACTTGATGAGTAGAAGATAGTGTTGCTCGATGAAGCAAAATCACAATGATACCCGATGAGTAGAAGATAGTGCTTCCTGACGAAGTAGAATCACAGGATGCCTGACGAGCTAAAAATAGAGTTACCCAATGAGTAAAATCCATTGATGCCCGACGGACGGAGATCCCAAAGCTGACTGGAGTCACACCGACAAAACTGGCAGTTGTCACCTATGACTAACTATAGAGTTGACCGACAGAATAGAGAGTTGAGAAAATGACAAAATATTTAGCTGGCAAGAGCTAAAGATAGACTTAACTGGTTATTTTCATTGTTTTATTTGACCAGAGTTAAGTGATTGATTTAAAGAAGATTTGTACAGTTGGCAAGAAGATAACTACGAGATAAATCAGGAGTTATGCTTTAAATCAGATTGGCTGGATTGTTTTTCACACCAAGAATCAAGAATTAAGGAATATCATGTCTATATAAGAGACAAGCATTATTCATTCTAGATATAGAGAAGGGGAGTGAATAGAAAGAGGATGTTGAAGAGAAATTAATGAAGGATAACTTCATACAGTCCTAATCAATCAAGCTAAAGGAGAGCTAAAGAGTTCTACAGACACCGACGAACAATGAAGTACAACATCACCAAGTAGAAAGTGTGGATCAGAAAGAATTGAATTGATACATTGATCAGAGAGGTATTGTACTTAAATAGATATGAAAATCTATAATTCAAGTTGCATTCAAAATAGGTCATTGTGTTTTAGTTTAACCATTGAAGCATCAATTCTCTTAATAGAGCAGGACTTAACAGTCTTCTATATATTGAGGTACATCCCAAGGAGTGCCAAAAATGTTGATTCATGAAAGTAGCACTAGATTTGCCTAAAGCCTATTGACAGTCTAAGAAGGAGGCTGATTCAAGGATGGTAGCAAACTAAGTTGCTCGATACTAAGTGACAACCTCTATGTATAAAATCCTCTAACAAGGTCACAGCTAATAGTGTTTGTAACCTTTAATAGGGTTGGCTCCTAACAGGGCTCACTTCAGAAGAGTGAAAATTTGGGGTACCAGTCCTAGTGGTTTTTCCCTTAAAAGGGTTTCCACATTAAAATCCATGTGTTATGTGTGTATGGTTTATTAATTTACTATTTTACATTTCACATATGCATTTTTGGATTGATTGGTATACTTTGCATATTTACTGAGTGTCGGTAAATAAGTTTTGTTGCTTATCAGTTATCAAGGAGAATAAGGTCAGAAAATGAAAACCGATAGATAGTTAATTATTATAAGCATTTCATGGCATGAATCTTGTAGGGACTTAATAATCTTAGATTTATTTGATTGGTGGTTAGTGATTAAAGGATAAATTTTTGAGGCCACTGATTCACCCCCGCCCCCTCTCAGTTATTACTAATAGGAGGAGGCGTGCCCAAGTAGAATGAGATGCGTCAAAATAAATATGTTCTATATAATACCACAATTGCTATATATGCAAACAAAAACTATTTTATTGAGAAGGATTAGAAATTTTCAAGAAAACATAATTAATCATTGTAAAACTAGATGTCACCCCTTTTATCAACATCCTTTGTACTTATGTTTAAATGAGAAAGATTTATTAGGTTATAGAGTCCCACAAAAAGAAAAAGGGTAGAGGGGTTTCTTAGGATGAATTGGTGTGGCCAAGAAGGAGAGATAGAATAAGTTCAAGGGAGTTGCAATATTAATAGAGATTAAAGAGAAAAATTGCATTAGAAAAATCTTATACTTTGTTAGTAGAGCTGGACATAAATTTTAACTCCTAGATCATAAATATCTACAACATCACTCCTACAATAGTTTTACCAACTCTTCTAGTAAAATGTTTCTTTTATGATCTAAGACATGTTTCTTAAATAAAGGGTTCTACTTTGTTTCCTTTTTCTAATTATGTAAAACTTACACATTAAATAGTTTATGTAGATATATTTGTATTTTTTCACCTCAACATATATCTATATTTCAAGCATAATATATATAATTAGTTATTCATTAAAAAATTGGTAAAATAATGTGTGCATGTTCATGTAATTATGTATGAATGCATGCATGCTTGTATGTATGTATTTATGAACAATAAAATTCATTTTCTTCTTGTTAATGAGCCTTCTTTCATTCATCCAACATATTTGGTGAACAAGAAAGTGGGGCAGATTGCACTAGAGGAAGGATGGATCAATGTCAATTTTGATGGGGTGTCTAAATGCAATCTAGGGCCATAAAGTGAAGGTTTTTTAATACATGATTCCAAGGGTAATGTATCATCCTTGCACACTAAGAAGCTCAATGATGGTATAAACATGATACAAAAGTAAGGGTGCCTTTCTTGTCATAAACTTGGAATGAAAATAGAAATAAATACTATATGTTTAGAGGCAGATTCACATATAATCGTCAATGTAATCATAAATGGAGAGTTCCAAGAATGGAAGATAAATAACATTAGCATATTAGCGAGAGACAAACTATATAAGTTCATAAAATTTAAAATTTCCTAATCTTTTGGTGGACCTATGAAAAATGATCACACTATTTTTAAAGATTTTAAGGGCCTTAATTTGGAAGAGTGACAAACATGGCTCACAGTTCTCCAACACTTTGAAGTGTGTCTAATTAAGAAACTCAAGGGGAGATTCTTAATGAATAGGTTTTCATCCTATTTTGGAAGAGATATCTTGTGTCGCATTACAAAAGGAGACTTTGGATTTGGGTTGATGAAGAAATAGAGGAGAGCCAAGGTAACATGGAGATGAAATTCAGTCTTCACACCAAGAAGTGATAACTCAAATTTTGAGGGAGGATTATTAATGATAGGTTAAAGAAGATGCTCATTATTGATAGGTCAATATTTCTCCAAATGGTCAAGATGGTTTTAGGTGTGTGTGTGTGTGTGTGTGTGTGTGTGTAATCTAGGTTGGACAAAATGATGATATGCACTAAATAATAACAACGTGTTATTGATAAAAATTGTAGATGAAAAGAATAGAAAATAAAATATTTAAAGGACAAAGACAAAGGGGAACATGAGATTTATAGTGGTTCATCCACTGTCAGGGATTAACTCTTATTTTTTATTTCTCTAAATTAAAGACCAAATAGCTTCTCATAGATATCCCCCTACTATAGGTTTATTGTTAGAGTTGGACAAGTCCAAGAGAAGCTCTACAAAATTTGAACTTCTCTCTGGGTACAACCATTGTCAACATATTGGTTGGAATCTTCTTCATATCTATTTTCTCTGTCTGTAGCTTATCTTCTTCAATAACATCATGAATAAAGTGATATTGTAGATCTATATAATTTTTTTTATTGTGAAATGAAGAGTTCTTGGCCAAGTGAATAGCTCTATTTCTATCATAATATAGAGTAAAAATAGATTGTTTAAACCATAGGTCACTTAACAACCATTGCAACCATATAATTTCTTTTTCTCCTTCTATGAGAGAAATGTATTCAGCCTCAATATTTGAAAGTGCAACCACCTATTGCAACCGAGAAACCTAACTTATCGCTACTCTGGCAAGAGTAAACACATAGCCGATAGTAGAAATTTATTTATCCATGTCTCTAACGATATCCAAATCAATATATCCCTTTATTTTAGTATCCTTAGTACCAAAATATAAAACATGATGTGAATTTCTCTTCAAATACCTAAAGATCCATTGGACTGCTTGTCAATGTGATTTACCCTGATTACCCATAAATCTACTCACAACTCCCACTACATGAGAAATATCTGAACCAGTACAAGTCATGACATACATGATACTACTAGCTGCTAATGAATATGGAGCACACTTCATGTTATCTTTATCATCTTTTTTTTTATGAGATATAGCTAAAGATAAATGAAAATTATCAGCTAAATGAGTACTAACATGTTTCCATTCTTCATATTGAATCTAGCTAAGATTTTCATAGCATATTTTTCTTGAGATAATCTAAGTTGTCCATTATTTCTATCCCTGATTATATTCCTCCCAATAATCCCCTTTTTTTTACTAGACATTTTATGGTAAATCATTAAGGTACCATTACCTTGGGGCTTACTTGATCCTATACAAACTTCACTCCAAAATGCAATATAAATGTTCTTGATCCTGCTGTGCAAAACCTTGAGGCTGATCCATATACAATTCATCTTCAATATCTTCATGAAGAAAAGTTTATTTGACATCTAATTTCTAAAGTGAAAGATCTCAAACAACTGCCAAGACTAAAACTCCCTAAATGGTGTGCATTTTCACAACTGGTAAAAAAACTCATTAAAATTAATGGCATTTTCTTGAGAAGAACCCTTCACAACCAATCTGGCCCTTTAGCGTTACTTTTCATTGGTTTTTTATTTGGTAAAAGAGGAATCAAATCCCATGTTCATTTTCATGAAAAGACTCCATTTATTCATTCATCTCCTCCATCCATTTTACTAAATCTTCATCTTTGAAAGCTCTAGCTCATCAGAGAGCATTAATTCATAGTCATCAAATTTTGTTGGTGGCTTTCTCTCCTAGGTAGATGTCATTAATTTAGGACCCACTTCTGGCTACAAATTATCTTATTATTCTACATTTTTTTCATTACTCTACCTCTATATACTACCTTGTTGGTGCACATATATCAGGTCCCTTTGTCCAAATTGACTATTTGAAATGATGATATTTTATTGTTCTTGACTTGGAAAAGACAACAAGGCAGTGTCAAAGGGTTGTGTAGAATTGTAAGGGGTAGAGAGCTACCAAAGGAATGCATAATTTGACTAGGATGAGGTAGCATTAAATTTGAAGAAGGATTCTGGGGAGGTTGGGATGAAAGACTTGTGGAAGGAAGTGTTCTACTTATTGAATATTGTGGAATAGTATTTCGGGGTTGTCTAACAATTAAAAATGGTTGTGTATGCACCCTAAAATGGTCGCCTAGACTTTGGGCCCCATTTTATTATTTTATCAATTTATCAAATCCCTGAATCAATATTTTCAAATATCAACAATATCAATTATATCAATTTCCTTGATCA
>MU225328.1:773240-787662 GCA_018584345.1 Thuja plicata | reverse complement strand
GGAAATTCCTTTTAATTAAATAAAGGCTTAGGATAAAGTGATTTTATTATTTAATTAAAAGAGATTTTTAATTAATTAAAAGAGAGAATGTTCTCTTAATTAAATAATATTTTTATTTTTATTTTTTATTTTTTCTCTTTTAAATTAAATAAGGCTCAAACCTTATGAAATATTGAATTGATTATGATATGATCAAGGAAATTGATATAATTGATATTGTTGATATTTGAAAGTATTGATTCAGGGATTTGATAAATTAAGAAATGGGGCCCAAAGTCTAGGCGACCATTTTAGGGTGCATACAGGTTGAAAACTAACAACAGGTACATTTGGAACATTTCCTCGTGTCCTATCTACATACTTTACATTATCAAATAAATCAACATCTAAATATACATTTAAAGATGTGCCCTGTGGCTGTAAACATTGAAAAAATTTCTTATTAAAAGTAGTATCTCGACCGTGAACTATCTTTTTCATAACAGGACCCCTCAACCTGACACCAAATTTATCTTCATCATATCCTTGGAAAACTCACTTCTTTGATTTGATAGATCAAGCTTCCTTCACTACTCATGAATATGCACAAATGCTTCACATCAAAACACTCACAAACGGTGATAAGAATTTATTTTCTCAAGCCATCTCTCCTCTAGAATATCAAAGTCCAAATGAGTTGAAAGAGTGTTATCGATTAAATAAAGTATAGTATTACATGCCTCTCCCCAAAAATATTTTCCCGAACTGGCATTGGATAACATGCATTGAGATCTCTCAATGATTGTCTAATTTAACCTCTCAGCTACACCATTATCTTGAGCGGTGAACGGAAGAACTTTAGTTCTGAAAATGTCATTATCTTTACAAAAATATCAAACTCCAAAGAGAAAAACTCTCCCCATTGTCATTTTTAAGACATTTAATTTTATGTCTGATTTTTTTTCTAGTTAACATATAAATCCAAAATTTGTGAGTGCAATCATTAAGAAAAATAACAAATTAATTTTCCCCTGCAAAAGAGGTTACTCTGTGGGACCAAAATAATCAAAGTGCACAAGTTCCAAAGGAGTATTTTTTTTATCATGGTTTATCATCAAGAAGCTGGTCAAGCTCAACTTGCCATAAGGGAAATGCTCGCATAACTTTAATTCAACTGATTTCAAACCTAGAAGTTGAACACATTGAATCATAACTTCAAGCCCTTTCTTGCTCATATGTCTAAGCCTCTTATGCCAAATTTTGGAATTGTTCTCCACAACTACCTTTGTAGCTCCCACTTCACCATGGCATTCTAAAATATAAATATTACCCAACTTATTTCCCTTTGCAAGTACCAAAAATCCTTTGGTTACTTTCCAAGTATCTAAATAAAATTTAACATTACACCCAGAAGCAATAATCTAGTTCACAAAAATTAAATTTGATTTGAACAAGGGAACATATATCATATCCTTTAATATCCATTTGTTTCTATTTTCCAAATGTAAAATTATATCACCCTTACCTATGATTTCAAATTCCTTATTGTGGCCAAGAAAAAACTTACCAAATGTACCTTCTTTGACATTTGTAAAAGCCCCACAACATGAAGTAGCATGGAAAGAAGCACAAGAATTAAGTACCCACAAATCTGCATTACTGTCACTAGTAGCCAAGACCAAAACACCATAATCATTTTTATCTATAATGTTTTCTTCATTATTAATGACTTTTTCATGTGCCTTTTTATAGTTCCAACATTTTTTTCTTGTGTGACCCAATTTTCCACAAAGCCAACAGGAACCATTCCTTCCTCTATACTGTGATCTGTCTAAATATTTTGACCTTCTATTATTATTTTTGCCTCTTTCTCGACTACTACATCTATTACCAGTACTTACAATAGTTAATACCTCACCGGAGTAGGGTTCCTAATTTTTTCTCCACATGACTTCACTCAGAAGAGTGGTTGCAACATCATGAAATTTCAATTTTCTTTTCGAAGCCACCAAAGTGCTTTGATCTCATCATCTAAATTAATGGCTGCAGAAATAAATTGGGTGGCTAATGTATTAAACTAATTTAAATGATTAGACATAATCCCTTCTTCTCACATTTTTATATTGTATATATTTTTCATAATGAATATCTTATTTGAAGATGATGTTGTCTCATACATTGACGAGATTTTCTCCCTCAACTTCTATGTTGTCTTCTCAACTAAGACATTAAATAAAATATTAATAGACGGCGAAAGAAAAATGGTAGCTTTTTCTTTCTTATCCATTTTCTCTCATTCTTCATCTGATAAAGAACATTACCCTTTTGTTTTTCCAGCTAATGCATTTGATAGATCTTTCTTGATGACCAACGACTCCATTGACGCCTTCCATAGACTGAAGATTTGACCTGCAAATTTTTTAATCTTTCATTTATCTACGTCTTCCATGGCTCCATAAATTCTTCACTGATTTCCTACACCAAGTTTCTACACCAGGATCTGATACTAATTGTTTATTTAAAGTATAGATGAAAAGAATAAAAAATAAAAGATTTAAAGGACAAAGACAACGAAGAATGAGAGCTTTATATTGGTTCACCCAATAATGGCTATGTCCACTTTCAAGGATTATCTCTTTTTTTTAGTTCTAAAGACAATAGATTCAAATAGTAGTTGAAATTATAAAACAATCTCATCTCCAATAAAAAGGGAAAATCCATCAAAAGAGGCAAATTCTAAATTTAGTTGCGAAAATGACATCCTTGAGACAAACTTGTTAATTTGGGCTTCACCCAACTCAACAAGGAAACTTTCCAATTCAGGATTCACAAAACCTAACACATGCATCAAGGAGGAGAAATACAATGGTATGAATTCCTTCATTACCATCTCAAATCTTGGGGTAATATTCAAGGTCACATGTAGTGAATGTCTATACATGTAGTTGAGTTTACCGTTGCTTCATCTTTTTTTTTTAATCTAGACTATGTATGAGGATAAGGAAGCCAAAAGGGCCCAAGCACAAGTTGTTTGGAAATGATGACATAAATTTTCCATAAGTATACAAACAACACTTTTGGTAAGCCTACACCGAAAGACAGGAAAGAGAAAATTGAAGATCAAATTTAGAGATCACCAAAGATGACTAAGTATAGACAAAACCGATGACACAAGTTAGTGTGTAAACCAAAAATGAAAAAGAAAAAAGATAAAGTGGAACCCGACAGAGGAACCCAAAATCCAAGTTACAGTGTAGACTGATAAGTCAGATACAGTGCAACCGACAGACAAAATCAAAGGACAGTCAAGCTTGACCGAAAGACAGAACCAAAAGTCAGTTGCAGCCCGCAAAAAATGGATCTGACTTCCACGTCAGATAAAGCAAGTGTATTCTATTTATAGGATATTTAATTATTTTAAATCCATTTTCTTTAGGGACAAGATACATGAATGTAAGTTTTTTAATCATTCTAACTGATTTAAAACACATAGACTAGGAGATCTAGGTGTAAGTTGTAAACTTGATCTTAGAGTTAATATTGTTTTTATCATAACTCGATGAAGTCAATCCACCTATAAATAGATGATGCAATCATTAATTATAATGTGTGTGTGAGAAGAAAAAGAGATAGGAGAATAGAATGAGCACATCTATGGATTGAATTGAGAGTTTCAAGAACTAGAACAAAAATAGAAAGATTTGATTAGCAGAACCAAGAACAAACGAAACCAATAAATAGAGGTATTATTCAATCATAGTTTAGGTGATAATATTTTAATGTGAACCACATAGGATCTGTATCAGCAATAGGAGATTTCATTTACCAGGGCAATTTATAATTTTCTATCATTCTAACAAGTGGAGCAAAGTGTAAAAATCCTTTCAAGGAAGGTTGTTTTAACAGTCCAACATCAAATCTCTTAACCGAGTGCACACTTAACATTGTTGCTAAAACTCTTAACAGAGTAGAATTTAATAGGTCTCCATCTCTACTCCTAACAAGGTAGATCATAAAAAGTGATCAAAATTGTAATCCTTAATTGTCTCCCTTCCAATCTACAAATAGTGAAATTTTGTGGGTGTCATCCCCACCGCAGTTTTTACTTCCTAACAGGAGTTTTCTCTGATATCATATCTTGTGTTATGTGTCAATTACTTTCAAGAATATTTCTATGAATGATTCACATGTTTATTAATGTTATGAATTGATACAACTCACATCAAGATAGTTTAGATCAGATTGAATGGACATGCAACTGATTACAAAGGTTAAATTTATTAAAGGATTCAAAAAGTTTTTAGAGGTACTGATTCACCCCTCCCCTCTCAGCACATACTTCCTATTATTTCCAACAATTGGTATCAGAGCTAAGTCTCTTCTTAGAAAGCTTAAAGGCTTAAGAGAAAACATCATACAATGGAGAAGTAAAAACTTCATAAAAGTATTGAGAACAAAAAGCTTGAAATTCATATGTTCTGTGAACAATATAAAGAAGCTAGAATCAATATGAGATAGTTGCCGGATGAAAGAAAGAATATGGCATCTCTCCATGATGAGAAATATTATCAAGAGGAAGAGATACCATATTTTTTTGTGTCTTCGAGATCAAATACAAGAAAAGCATCAGATACATCAGAAGAAAGGATCACAAGCCTAACTGAAATCAATCTACATTTGGTTGGACAATTTAAATCTCTGCAAATCGGTCAAGAGACACAAATGGTAAGGATGATTGATGTCATGAAAAATGCTATACAGGCTGAACAAGAAAGAACACTAGCTATTGATGATAGAAGAAACATCATAGAAAATCTAAAAGAAAAAGAGTCTGAAATACAAAGACTTACAGAGCATCACCATAAGATAACAAATCAGATCATTCTTATGAGTCGAGAGGCAAACAGAATAAATGTTGAACTCATTGAAAGAATAGAAGCTATCAGTGAACTGGGGGATGAGAACGAAAAGTTAAAGCATGAATTAAGAATACAACAATAGCATAGTGAAATTATCAAAAAGGCTGAAGAAAGAAATAAAAGAATGGATGATTTTCTTGAGGGAAAACAAAGAGTCAACAACAACAATGGTCTAGGCTTTATGGAAAATGGAGAATCATCAAATCAATCCAATCCAAAGAATGTCTATGAAAATCCAAGACCAAGAAAGCCTACATGCAATCAGTGTGGAAAGAAAGGTCATACATCAAATGTATGTAGAGGCAAAATGAAAGGTATTCCTAAATCTACATCTTCATTCATGGGATTCTATTATAAATGTAACAAGAAAGGTCATAAAGCATATGAATGTAAGTCTGAGATGAAAAAACCAAAGAAGGAAACCTATAAAGAAAAATAATGTCCTACATGCAAAATGAAGCCTAAAGGTCAAGAAAATCCCTATCAATCGAAGAGAATCGGTAATCAGTATGTATGGGACTACAACACTTGAAAAAATTGTACACCATGTGGAAGATATGGTCACATTGTTGCAAACTATATGAGACAATGGAGTAGAAATTCTAGAGGCTGGACTAACCCCGGAATGACATGCTTACACTATCATAAAGTTGGTCATCTCAAGAAAGACTACAAAGACTAAATGACAGAGACAAGCACATATCCCAATGGAAACACCATTGAAGATATCCAAAGGGCTAGAGAGAAAATGTGGAGAAAAGCTTCAAGAAATGATGAAGCTAGAATGAGAAATACAAATGGTGACACCCCATCCAATGGTTCTGGTGACATCACCAACCCCACCTAAGAAAAACAAGTAATTATGGAACTACATTACCACAAGCTATTATTTTACATCAGTTCCATAATATGTTGATATAATTACAAATTAGCATAAGAAATATGCATTATGGTTGAACTTGTTGAAATAATTGATAACTACGCTTTCAGACATATATTCCAAAACTTATTGGTATACACTCAAAGTTAAGACTTCCTACATTTACCGAGATGCATTAGTTAAAAGAAAATTTTTCTATTATAGACCGACCCTCATCGGTAAACAAGCACATGAACAAGTTATGAGTGATACCGAAATCTGTCAGTAAAAGTAAAGTAAACATCGACTGCTCCGAAATGTTGTAAGTATCACCGATAGAAGTAAAGTATTCACTGACAAACTTAGTCTTCATACACCAACAAGATGGTAAGCATTTATGGCACACATTTTAGGGAAATGGCTATAAATAGGGCATCAGAATGACTCATTTGTCACGACACCCAAAGCAGAGTGATGAAAGGCAATTTTCAAGTAGAAAGAAACCAAGCTACAGAGTGATCACAAATCAATCTATAGCACTCCAAAGCAGTTCAAAGATCTTTGCAAGAAAAAATAGTAATTTCTTCAAGACCAACAAATCTATTTTTATGCATTACACAGAAGCCCTAATTTTATGAAAATGACATTGACTTCATGAACCATAAAATCTAAGAATGCAAAGAAAGATGATTTCAATCTCATCAAGAACACAACATGTGAGGAACCTAAATATAAGATTCATCTAGAGGTTGCCTCACAACCCGACAATGCTGTTGCATTTTTATGCATTTGAGCTAGGGTTTTGTTGGTTGAAGATGTTTGATCCTTCATACACTGCAAGTTTGCAGAGATCAGAACATCAGAGGTAGAAGAAGCTTACAAGAAGATTTGTAATGATGATAGAACACTTAAGGAAGAGCACAAACACATTAAGTTGAAAAGGCTCACAAATGCCCTAATGTTTATGAAAGTCTTCAAAACTAATTGGATTCAGTTATTACTGAGCATAATGCATAACAACAAGTTATGGTTGGATGAAACAAAGGCAATAACCCGAGATGTCATCCATGTGGTCACCGGTTACCCCATAACCAATAAAGTAAAGGCACTGAAGCATCCACCGAAGGTAGAGATTGAAAAGATGACATGAGACAAATGGTATGGTCAAGGATTGAAAGTAACAACAATTATCGATGATGAGATTAAGTTTGGTGCATGTGTTTTGGGTTACAAATTATTTTAGGAAAGTAGATTAAACAACATAGTGTCAGGTGTAATGGGGACAACCTACAAAATTATGAAGAAGGATACACAACTGGACTTATCCGAGCTAAGTTCCTAAATCAGTTGAAGGACAACCTAAAGACAATCATGAATGCTAAGTCAAACACTTCTAAGTTTGGCTCACTAATAATTTTTATCTTCTTTTATTTGCAACAAAAGTTCCCATTGGTAGGAGATGTGAAATGGGACAACACCAAACCAGTCACCATGCAAATCAGTGAGCACATAGTTGCACTCAGAGATAACTTTGAAACAGTCATGGATGAACACTTCAATGTATTCAAAGACCAAATGCAAAAGAGGGTAAGAATCCCCGAGAAAATAATTGAGCAATATAAGGATGAGATATGCTTCATGGTTGACATAGATAATACTTACATCAAACCTGATGTGGCAAGGACAACATGGTTGCAACCATTGGAAAATGAGATCAACATTGATCTTGCAACAAAGGAAATTGATGCCTTAATCAACAAACCACTAGACAATAAGCAACCAAGGTTTGGCACATATGAAGAGGCCAAGTAAGGAATTAAATCAGGCCTAGTTGTCAAGAAAATAGTCAAAAAGAAAGACAGGATGGTAAAGAATGTCATCAAAATTCTATCAGTAACCAAGGAAGAAGTTGAGGAAGGAGAAGAAGTTGAACAAGAGGAGGAAACCAAAAAACAACTATCTATAGGTAAAGATGAAGAAAAGAATGACTCCAAGGAAACTGATTTAGATTCGCCACCTCCTCCACCATCTAAGAAAGCAAGGACAAAAGATGCTTCAAGGACTAGAAGCCAAACATCCAAGGAATCTACTCCTTCACCTCTGAATAAAGGAAAGGTCAGGACTTACAAGAGGACATCCCCCGCACCGAAAAGAGGACAAAGAAAGAAAGGAAGGAAATTCATCAGACCTTGAGAGGAAATAGAAGACATTGAGCTAGATGAATCCATAGAGGTAGAAAATGTCAAGGTAAAATAACCTAACACTATTGATGACATTTGTGTTTATATTGCAAATTCTTGATCTATTAAAGATCCATGCATTAGAAAATGACAGAAACTAAATCAAAATGATCAAAATAAAGTGGAGGAATCCATGATAGCTAAAATGTATAACTTCAAATATGTACTGATGCAATTTGAAGGAAGCTATGTACCAAGGGAACTATTGGATAGATTATCCTCCCGTTGGTTATTTGCATTAAAAAATGAGAAAGAGATCAGAGAGAGAGTACTTGTTTCTCTAATGACACCTGAATCTGAGAAGGTAGAGATAGATGAGATGATGGAGAAACACAACAAGGAATTCTCACCAAAGCTGAGGGCAAATAAGTTTCTTAAAGGCAAGTTAATTGAACTTGAAAAGGATAGCCACAATAAATGGTGAAAAATCATGAACAAACCTATTGAGGAGGTAAGCCCTGACAAAAACCTTCAAAAACAAGATGTTGACAAGGAAACTCAAGTGATACATCAATTGAGATAGACAAAGAAGAAGATGATAAAGCAAGAATAGGACTGCAGATGTTGCAGATGAAACATGGGATGATACCATAAATGACAAAATTGTGGATGCTAATGTCATTGACATTACCAAGGACCCAGCAAATGAAATCAATAAGGATGAAGATGTCACTATTGCAAAAGACACAACCAATGAATAGGACACAAAAATTGATACTACACAAGTTAATATTCTAGGAAACATGCCTATATTGATACAAGCTATCAATATCCTGCAAGAAACAAGAAAATCAACGGAGAAGGATACTCCAAAGGATGTAGGAGAAGAAGAAAACAAGGATAAAACCAATGGTGAAAAAGACATCAGAGACACTAAAGATGTAACCAACACTAACAAGGTTACTGAAGGAGACAAGGAAAAAGATGCAGATACTCAGGACAAGAATGAAGAAACCAAGATAGATAATGCAACGGACACCAATGAAGGAGACAAACCAAAATATGGTACTCCCAAGAACACGGACAAGAGTACTATAGATGATGTTAAAGTGAATTTTGAGACATTTGCAGACACCCGACAAGTTGAAACTGATGCCAAGCAGTAAAAAGATACACAACAGGTTACATCATCAAGCACAACAGAAAAGGCTGAGAAATTGACAATGGTGTTACATTCTACTGTGTCACAGAAGAAGAAGAAAAAAAAAAGAACAAGTTAGAGGTTAAACTAGATGAAATCATTGAAATACTGAAATGTGACCCCTAGTCTACACTTGACATTGATGCATTACAAGATTATGGAGAGATATGCAAGAGGAAGGAATTGCAAGAGAAGCTGAAGAAATAGCATAGGAACTCCATGGTAATAGAGACAACACTAGATAGACTACATCAAATTATAATTTATGTTGATATTAATCAAAACAAGCTTATACTTCATCAACTAGCTACCCTCATTGATGCAATCAAAACTCAGAACATTGATGCTGAGAAGGAAATTAAGCAGAGAGCCAAAATGAAGTACCAACAGAAGCTCATAGAAAAGATCATCCAAGAAGTGGCAGTAAATAGGGTAAAGCTATCATAATTCATATCTGAAGTAGACCCCATCATATCTGAAGCTATAACCTTAATTTAAAAGCTGAGAACAATAGAAAAGTTAACTAAGGAAAATAGTGACAATATAGCAAAGCTAGATGCAGATCTAGCTAACAGTGCTAGTAGCTTAACCACAAATGGATACAATGCAGTCAAACTACATTATGAGAAGATAATTGAGGTAAAAAGGTTAAGGCAGGAGCTATGGGAAGCATAAAAAATTTTCAAAGAAGAAGTAACTGAGCTACAAGCTCAAATTATACCAAATCTTACATTACTCCAAAAACATATCAGTTCTGCAAGGCAACAGATAGGAACTCCCGAGATGTCTGTAGAAGACAACATTTATGAAATGCATTCAAAGATCACATCGAGCTCATGGCTCTGGAGAACCTCAAAGAGAAATGGGAGAAAATGATGGAAGGCATGAAGTCTTCACATTCCCATATTTTTTATAATCTCTAAGGTAAATAACCTTTGCCCTTAATATCAAATAAAGGGGGAAATGATATAAGTACAAAATAAAAAAGGGAAAATGTTATGTACATTCATTTAGATGGGAAAATGGTTGATATGTATATGTATATTCATAAAGGGAAAATTATATGAAGAAGGAAAATATATCACATGTACAGATATACCGACATATACATAGGGGGAGTCATTAAATGACTAAGGATTATATATGTCGTATATACTTAACATTTTTGTTAGTGTTTTGCACATATCAGTTTTTAATACTAATTTCAAAGGGGGAGATTGATGACATAAATTTTCCATTAGTATACAAACAACACTTTTCATAAGCCTACATCGAAATACACGAAAGAGAAAATCGAAGATCAGATTAAGAGATCACCAAAGATGACTAAGTATAGACAAAACTGATGACACAAGTTAGTGCGTAAACCAAAAAATCACAAATTGAAAAGATAAACTGGAACCTGATAGAGGAACCCGAAATGCAAGTTACAGTGTAGACCGACAGACAAAACCAAAGGATAGTCAAGCATGACAGACAGATATAACTGAAAGTCAGTTGCAGTCCATAAAAAATGGATTTGACTTCCACGTCAGATAAAGAAAGTGTATTCTATTTATAGGATATTTAATTGTTTTAAATCAATTTTTTTTAGGGACAAGATACATGAATGTAATTTTTTTAATCTGTCTAACTGATTTACAACGCATAGACTAGGAGATCTAGGTGTAAGTTGTAAACCTGATCTTACATATTGTTTTTATCATAACTCGATGAAGTCAATCCATCTATAAATAGATGATGCAATCATTCATTAGAATGTGTGTGTGAGAAGAAAAAGAGAGAGGAGAATATAATGGGCACATCTATGGATTGAATTGAGAGTTTCAAGAACCAGAATAGAAAAAGAAAGATTTGGTTAGTAGAACCAAGAACAGAGGAAACTGATAATCAGAGGTAGTATTCAATCACAGTTTAGGTGATAATATTTTTATGTGAACTACATAGGATCTGTATTAGAAATAGGATATTGCATTTACCAGGTCAATTTGTAATTTTCTATCATTCTAACAAATGGAGCAAAGTGTAAAATCCTTCCAAGGAAGGTGAATTTAACGGTCCAACATCAAATCTCTTAACTGAGTGCACACTTAACAGTGTTTCTAATTCTCTTAATAGAGTAGACTTTAATAGGTCTCCACTGATACTCCTAATAGGGTAGATCATCAGGATTGATCAAAATTGTAAGCCTTAACCGACTCCCTTCCAATCTGCAGATAGTAAAGCTTTTTGGGTGTCATCCCCACCACAGTTTTTACTTCCTAACAACCGTTTTCTATGATATCATATCTTGTGTTATGTGTCAATTACTTTCATGAATGTTTCTATGAATGATTCACATGTTTATTAATGTTATGAATTGATATAACTCACATCAAGATAGTTTAGATCAGATTGAATGGACATGCAATTGATTACAAAGGTTAAATTCATTAAAGGATTCAAAAAGTTTTAGAGGTATTGATTCACCCCTCCCCTCTAAGTACACACTTCCCATTAATTCCAATAGGCAAAGCATTAGGGAATGCCCACATGAAGGAGACATAGAGATTGGATCTAGGGAATCCATCAAATAGTTTGTCAGGAAGAGAAAAAAATGGTATACAAAGAATTATCAATGGGAAAAAAATGGGAGAAGAAAAGGTAAGTAGAAAATTAGTAGGAGGTTTTAAGTTCTTTTTTGGTAATATTGGCATATATTTTTTAATATAAAATTTGTGTCAAGTGTAAACTTGTAAATACTATTTTTTTTCTATAGAAGTAGTTTCATGTGTTGTAATCAATTATTATATAGAAGGGAACATAAAGAATGGATACAAAATGGAAGACTTGTGGAAGGAAGCGTTCCACTTGTTGGAAGATTATGGAATAGTATTTTGGGGTTGTGTAACAATTAAAGATGGTTAAAAACTAACAACAAGTACCTTTGGAACATTTCCTCATGTCTTATCTACATAATTTCCATTATCAAATAAATCAAAGTCTAAATATACATTTAAATATGTGTCATGTGGTTGTAAATTTCTCATTCCTACTCTGAAATCAAAGAAGTGTATTTTTCAAGGATATAGTTAAAAACATCTCGATTACTAACTATATTTTGTGTGATGAGACCCCTCAAACTGAAACCAATTTGATCTTCACCATATCCTTGAAAAAAACACTTATTTGATTTGAGATCAATCTTCGTTCACTACTCCTTGAGAATATGCACAAATGCTTCACAACCAAACACTCACAAATGGTTTTAAGATATTTAATTTTATGTCCATTTTTTTTTTCAACAAGAGTCTTAAAAATTTTAAATTTTGAAAACACTTCTCATTTCCTAGTTAACTTATAAATTCAAACTTTGTGAGACAAATCATCATGAAAATTGAAAAAATAATTTGGACCTACAAAAGAGGTTACCTCTATGGGGGGTGGTCCCACACTAGTGTGTGCAACTTTTTGGCCAAATTTGACATTGAGATCATCATTCTGAGAAAAACCTTCACTTTCGAACACCTACTACCACAAAACTATTAGGAATTTGAAGATGATGTAAACTAGAGTATTTTAGCATTTTCTTTCTAGTTTCTAAATATTTAAAAAAAAATTAAATTAAATTCATTTTCCCTTCTCCTTCGAAAAGTGGCTTGTGTGAAAAACAGTGTTTTTAAGGAGTGACTGTCACTTGGATTAGCGTAACTTTATTTTAAAATATGATAATGATGTAATTCTTTCGATGTTATATTTGTAACTTCAATATCTAAAGTATCCAATTGGTTTCATTCATTTTGGGTCAATATTTGATACTTTATTAAGTTCAATAGTGACAGTAACTATAATTTAGTCATAAGGTCACTTGGATCGCTCTAACTTTATGTGTATTTATCAAAATTCATTTTTTCTTTTTTTCATAGAAAGGTAACACAAATGCTCATTTCCAACATATTTTTTTAATTTTTTTTCCTAATTTACTATTTTTCCTAAAGCGGCGAAGAGAGAGGTTTCTAAATGGCCAGACAACCTATGTTTAATTAAACGAAAAATCAAAAGTCACAATGAACTCAATATATATTAAAATCATTGTCATTGTAAAGCTTGTTTTTAGTAGCATCATCTATCATTTGGGTTTCAGAAGATTGTTCTATTTGTTTTATTTGGTCCTTGATTGAGACCTTCAAAGGGAAATAATCTGCAAAAATTTGTTAACTTTGGAGAGGAAGGCCAAATTTAGGGGGTTTCTCAAACACCCCTTCTAGCGAAGGGGGTTTGAGTGAACCCTCTTCTAGCGAACCCCCCATGAAAAACTTGTGCAAATTGCTTATTTTTTTGTTGATTCACAGGGTTCGCTCAAATTGGGTCTAGTTCGAATGAACCCCCCATTTCATGAAGTTAGTGCGAAGGGGTTTTTCCCTTCACACGAACGCCCCCATTCACTCGAACGGGTCAGAAAAAAATGCATCCACGTGATTTTTATGCATGCCAAAAAGTGGGACATAGCATTGTGCGATCACCTGGGACCAAAAATATCCAAGTGCACAAGTTCCAAAGGAGTACTTTTATGATCATGGTCTATCCTCAAGAAGTTGGTATAACTCTACTTTCCATAAAGGAAATTCCCACATAACTCTAAATTAATCATTTCAAACCTGGAAGTTGAACTCATTGAAGCATAACTTCAATTCCTTTCTTGCTCATATGTCCGAGCCTCTTATGCCAAATTTTGGAATAATTGTCCACAACTACCTTTGTAGCTCCCACTTCACCATGGCATTCTAAAATAAAAATATTACCCTCTCTCTCTCTAGGTATTATTATAATATAAATATTAATAAATAATTAATACTAATATTATACTATTATATAATAGAAAAAAAATTAATAATATAACACTAATTTATATAATACAATACTAATATTTAAATATTTATATAATAGTAATTCTATTACCATCTAATATCAATATTTAAAAAAAATGAAATTTATAATATATAACCTACAAATATAAAATCATAAAATTGAAAAAAACTTAAAATCATAAAATTGAAAAGAGCGTTGAAACTGAAATGTTGAATTTGGGTGGGAGTTGTGTGCTAAATATGTGTCACACTTCTATGAATCATTGTATCTAAGATTGTTCAAGAATGAGATTTTGAATGCCGACTTGTGACTCTCTATTCATGGAGTGCAAGGGTTTGTAATGGAGGCCCTCAGATTGACCTAGTTTGTGCCCATGCAAGTACACCATAAAATGAGAGATTCAAAGAGGAAAAGAAAGAGTGCTAGTCTCCATGAT
>MU225328.1:758116-769069 GCA_018584345.1 Thuja plicata | reverse complement strand
ACTGAAAAGTAAAGCGGTGAATCCTTATAAAGGATACCAAAGCCCTAAAAGGGAAACTCTCAGAAATAGAAAGTTCCTAAGTCTAACTTAAGCACAAAAGAGTAATTACTAAATTACTCTAACAGGAAGCAAATAAAAACATGCTCCATGCCCCAAGTCCTCTAGCTATGCATCCTAGAGAGACTTATTGAACAAGGATACTCAACGAAAATCAATAATAGTCAGCACACAAAGAAAATATTATGACATAGCTCAAGCATTAAGTGTTTTGTTTAAAAAATTAAGTGTGTTAATTAATACTGAGTTCAAAGGATAAGGATTGAATGCTTGCAAGCAAGTAAGATCACATGACAAAACTGGGTAAGACCAAACTAATAAGTGTTGAAAAATATTCAATGTCAAGGGTTGTATTGAAAAATACAGTAGTGGTCATTTGTGAGGCATCCTAAAGACTAACGCATCCAAGAGACCAAACCTAACACAGTTATGCCCCCTGGACAAAGACAAAGACCAATTCCAAACCAAGGCGACAAGGACAAGGCATGATGGAGAAAGGCTAAGTGTTGAGGACACACGCTAAGAAATAGGGGTGCAAAGCCTCAAGTAGCGTCCATTTCCAAGTTTGCGCCACTGGGATTTTATTGCAATTTTTTCCCTTTCATTTTTTTCATTTTTTTCTTCTTTTTTTTCAGGACGTTTTATAATTTTTTTGAATTTTTTCTACCNCACTTGTTTCCAGGTTTTCACGAAGGCACTTTTTCCTTTTTTTTTTAATTTTTTAATTTTTTAATTTTTGTATTTTTGGAATATATTATTTTTTTTGGAGGTACATCAAAGCGCCTATTGCTAGGTTTTCACTAAGATGATCATTTTTAGGACATTTTCTAATTTTTAAAATTTTTGACAATATATCATTTTTTTGGATTTTTTCAGGATCAATAATTATGTACAAAGGATGCCCCCAAACAGAATGGGTATCAAACTCTCAAGCAAGATCACATTGTGTAGTCCCAATGTTTAGCAAGGTGGAGGACGGGAGGGATTAAAAAGCTGGTGGAAGAGATGGAAGAAAGAAGAATGCAAGAGAATGAAGGGAAGAAATCTTCAAAGGCAAACTCCTCAAGAGTACCCAAGCTAGGGAAACGAAAAGAAACATGATGTAAAGCACATTTGGACAAGCAATGAAATGCCATCATAGGATAAGTCACAAAATCATAATGCAATAGCAGGAAAGGATTCAATCCAAAGGAGTAGACATGTCAAGAGGCTTCATAGGACCATATCTCACCAAAGGGAAAAAGGATAGCGATAGGATAAAATGAATGGAGGAAGATAGAAATGAAAACATGAAAGGAATGAAAGTAAGATCATCGTAAGATAGCTCACAAAATAGCCCAAATATTCATGTATAGATCAACATTGTCAAGATCAAAGAGAGAATACGGAATGGATGAAAGATGTAGAAGAACTACACATGATACCTGACTGCCAGGTTTTCATCACGGTACTTATCCAAGACTCCACAACATAGTGGTTTTCACCATAGGACGAAATTATTTTTCTTTAATTATTTTTCTCTTTTTTTATTTATTTTTTTTCTCTTTTTTTTAAATTTTTTGGAATAAGGAAATCTTTTTAGGTAATTCTCCTTGAAAGGATAAACCATGATATGCCAAGGATTCAAAATTATGTGCTCAAAGATGCTGATAGGGAAAGGAAGATGAAAGAGAAAAATGGATGATAAGGTTTTATGCAAAGCGAGTGAGGTTGGGAGATAGGAGGAATAGAAAAATGAGCAAAAAGGATCGAAGGTAGAAGGATAGTGAATGAAAGGATTGTGAAAGGGTAGATGAAAAGGAAGGAAAGATCAATGTCAATACACACCTTGAAGGGTGGCGAGAGGATGGAGGAAATGTGAATGAAGGAATACATGAAGAAATATGGTGAATGGATAACAGAGGTTGCGGTTTAGGCACATGGAATGAAAGAATGTTTTTGGAAGAAGATGAAGTGGAAACCTTTGGAAGCTTGAATGTCAACTTCACTTGTTACTCAACATGAGACTCTTTCAAGAGAGACTTTGGAATACATATAGTTGTAGGCTTTTCATTTCTTTTTGATGATTTAGAGAGAATATCTTCAATGATGCATTTTGGAACCCATACTTGTCTTGTATTTTTCTTCTTAGATATCTCTTTTGACTTTATGCCCCCACGTCAATTAGAGGAGACATGGTGATCTTCTTTTTTAGATGGATTCTTGTATTGCTTCTTTTTCTTGTATTGAACTTTCAAATTTCTTCCAAAAGACTTGGGACTTGTGGAGGAAGAAGAAGAATATGACTGGTATAGATGGGTGGATGGATGAAAAGGATTCAAGGGTATGCATCTATGTTGATCTTGAGGAAACATAGGAGATGGAGGGATGTAAGGACCCAAGATGGATGAAGAATTAGGAGGGTTAGGAGGGGAAAGTGAAGGGACATAAGGACCCATGATGGAAGGAAAACATGAAGGCCTTAGTATTGGTGGAGGAGGTCCAAGAATGGATGTGGAAGATGCAAAAGTATAATCAATAAGTTCATCGGCATGTATAAGACAACCAAGGACATCAGCATCTTTAGAGTGACCATTAGGATTTTCAATAGGATTTTGAAAATTTTGAATAGGGGCACCTTCTTTGATAGGATTGTTTGAATCTTGGAAAGACTTAGGAAGAGTAGAAAGTGGAAGTGAACATGGAGTGGTAGAAAAAGAAGATGGAAGACTTTGATCTTGACAAGAATTTTTGGATAGCATAATCGCATAATTTTGCTCTTGATTTTCAATAGGCTTAATATTGGAAGTAACAACACCATTTTTAATAACCTTAATGGAAGTATCATCTTTGTAAAGTGCAAGTGGGGTAAGGTTATTTTTATTGTCAATAAGCTCAACGGTGTAAGTAGTAACTTTATCTTTCTTAGGAGAAGACTTAAGACATGGTGGAATGAATGAGAAAGGGTGTGCGAGATCAAAAGAACCATGAAACGGATAAGAGGCATCGTGAAAATGATTGGATGACATGGAGGTTTCTTGATCTTGATCTTTCTTTATGTTCTTTTCTTTATCATTTTTAGAGTCCTCTTGACATGGAGCCGCTTCTAAGGACAAGATAGCATGTTGTAATTGTATGGGAGACGTGGGAAGAGATGGGGAAGGATTAGTTGAAGTAGGAATTATATAATATCAAGGCTTAGGATCTTCAGGTTTAGCATTATTGAAAGTATTTGCAATCAATTGAAGGTTAGCTTGAGTTTCTTTAAGAGGTAGCCCTTGAGGACAACTATAGGAAATCGCATGAAAAGCGTTAGGACCTTTGTTGGATGAAGAATTTGTCAAAGATTTGAAAAGCTTGGAAAATTTAGGAGATGTATGAGTATTGGAGGAAGTAGATGATGGAAGGGAATCATCACAAAACAAAGGTTCATCGTTAACATGATCTTGCTCGAGAGTGTAATCTTTATTTTCAGCATGAGAGCTCTTAGAGGAGATATTCTTATAGTATTTATGTTTATAATCAATGTGGTGAGATTTCTCTTCCTCAATAGAAGTATATGTATCATCCAGGTATTTCTCACAAAAATTGTCAAAGTCTCTTTCAAAATCAGAATCATATGCATCACCATCACAATCTATCCAATGTGAACACCCATTACCAATAAGAACAAGCACACAACTAGGAGGATTCTTAGGAATAGAGTTGTCATAGGTATCGCTACATTTTCCATCATCATAGTCATCATAGTCATAAAAAATGGGCATGTCACTCTTCGTGGAAGAGGCATCACAAGGATTTTCACATTTCTCATTATGGTATGTCTTGAGAATAGAAGTAAGACTCTTGGGAGAAGTAGAAGAAGAATGAGATCGTGGAGAAGAGGAAAGTGAAGACCTAGTGGAGGAAGAAGACTTGGATGATGAGGAAAGATGAGAAGACTTAGAAGATGACAGACGTTTGGAAGAAGGAGGTCATGACAAGATCATGGGTATGATCCTAGCAAAGGCGTCTGATTCAATCAATTTGTTTTCTATTGTTGTCATAAAGTTATAACCCATGTGATTTTTGGAGGAATAATACTCTTTGAATTGTGAAATGAGTTCAAGACCATCTATTTTCAAGAGAGGTTCCATAACAAGATAGTTGAAATTCATGGTTCTAGAAGAGGAGGAATCAAGCATGGGAGTGACAGAAGAGATGAATAGAAGAAGTTAGAATAGATAATAAGAGGAAAAGAAACAAGAATACATGAAGATCTTAGGAAGAAAAGGAAGAAGTGTGAAGGAAGAAGAGAAATAATGAAAATGGGAGACTAGGAAGACATGGGAGATGTGGAAGAAAGAAAACCAAGATTCATTTTGTGAAAATTGATACCATTTACATTCATTTGGATGTTGAGAAACATGTCATAGCACTTTTGGGGAGATCTATTGAAGTTTTTATCACTTCAAAACTCAGATTTGTTCATTTTAATTGACCAACTAGATGCATTAACAGATTTTTATCATTAATCAGGCATGCAAGGCAGCAATCAGGGAGTTCAAGAAAACAATTGTCTTCAAACAATGAGCAAGGAGAAAAGAAACCTTGTGCATGAACAAGAATAGTGTCGTAGTATTCTACTCCCTAAAGATTCTATTTGTGTATGTTCTCAAAATGTTTTTCAATCATGCACATAGTCTTAGAAAAGAAAAATTATTTGCACTATGGTTCATAGTAATGGTTAACTCTGCAACTTTTGCAATCTCAAGTGGGTGGAATCCAATCATGGTGCATAGAGGTTTTGACACAGTCCAATAATTTAATCAATCAGGAGCTACTGAGGAGATCTGACAACCCAATAAGAGACCACACCTGTGGAGATTTCTTCCACAAGGACATTTATATAGAGGTTGTTGCTACCATGACAGAAATGGCTATTACCGCTTGAGGTTCCATCCATGTGGTTTACCCATTAAAGGGAGTTTACACTATGCTTAACCCTCTCTAACAAGGAAGACTCACAATATGAACCAAATGGGGACCTAGTTCGGGTTCAAGGGTTCCAATTTCCTGATTCTCCCAAAAGGGAAAAGTGCATAATCCTCTAGCCTCTTCACCTCGCCAAAACATAGCAAACAATATTAATTGACCCACTAATTTGAAATCACCTCATCCAAGGTTCGCATATCAACATTAATGACCACCAATCTCAAGAGAGAAAGTACCATCAAAAGTTGAAGACTAAACCAAGTTTGAGATAATAATAAATCCCTCCCTACCTACAAGGGGATCCATCGTTACGAAGAGCTTCACATGTAAGAAAATAAAATGAATTCCACTCTCTCAAGATCACCTCAAATAGTGTTCGTAGGTCCTAATTACTATGTGAAACATATATGCAAGAAAACAAATCTAGGTTCATTCCTTTTAGAATGAAAATTGGAAATGTGATCTATGAAAGCAAGAAACACTCAAGCTAAACACATGAGAGGTTCATTTTTATTTCCAAAATATAAATGTTATAGAGATGCAACAAAATATCTCAATTCCAAAGCAACACACTTTATATATTTTACTTTATTGTTTCTTTTGTTGAGCTTTTCTGCGAAAGCAAGCCATGAACTCTCCAACAAGCAAACAAGCAAACAAGGAAACAAGATATGCAATGAATATTCAACTTATGCAAACCCTAGGGTTGGATCTGAAAGTCAATTGTTAGGACCAATAATAACCAGCAAATAATTCAAATGACAACTCACATCATGCATTGAACCATGTGAAAAATAAGTGCAAGCTAATCATTAAATGCCCTTTTTTAATTTTGATTTTTGACCTAGTCAACAAGATTGGACCTATATGACATAAATTTGGATCCCAAACCCTAAGTGCAAAAAAGAGACCCCTATTAAAAAATAGAGAGGTTTCCAAAAATGTAAATTTTTTAGCAATATTTTCTGATTTGTGCCCTAGGGACCCTATTTATAAAAATAGACCATTTTTTTAAAGATCAGATTTTTAAGCCATTATATTTCATCAAAACAAAAAATACAAAGAATATATACCCTCTATAGAATGCCAAGAGCTTTCCAGAAATGTAAATTTTTCCAAAAAATTCACTAATTTGCGACTACAAATGAATTTTTATGAAAAATCATTAAAAAATTATAAATCATGAAAAATGATCCAAAAAATCTGATTTTCATACTGAGACACCTTTGACCCAATGCTAACCTACAAAAAAAAATTTAGACCAAAATTCCAAGCCGTTTGGGAGATATGATCAAATCTTTCAAAAAACCCTAGGTTGTCTTCAACTCATCCTACACAAGAGTTAGGCTTGAAAAATTTCAATAAAATAACCATGTAAAGATTAGAAAATCTAAAAATCTAAATAAAATGAAGGAAAATCAGGAGCATCATGCCCCACGGTGAGCACCAAAAATGTGTGCAAAAAATGTGTCACACTTCTATGAATCATTGTATCAAAGATTCCTCAAGAATGAGATCTCGAATGGCGACTCATAGCTCTTTATTCATGGAGTGCAAGGGTTTGTATTGGAGGCCCTCAGATTGACCTAGTTTGTGCCCATGCAAGTACATCATAAAATGAGAGATTCAAACAGGAAAATAAAGAGTGCTAGTCTCCATGATCATGAAGTATGCATGCAAATGAAAATGGAAGCTATTCTATATGATAACAATGCATGAAAGGAAATTAATCTATATGATAACAATGCATGATTATTCTATGAAAGGAAACATGAATCTAATCTAACATGCAAGTGAAAAATTAATCTAAATGGATTGCCATGGGGCATGAAAGAAGAAGACAAGAAGAGAGAAATTGCAATATCCAAGTTCAAGTGCTCGAATTCTCCTCCAAAATTGCTCTCCAAACCTGCAGCATGACAATAACATAAAATCTTGATTATGAAATGAGAAGGAAAGGTTTCCTTATAAAGAGAAATGGATGGTAGAGATTAAGAGGCAAAATCAAAGGCTATGATTTTTTCCCACCACTTAGGAAGATGTGTAGAAAAAGGAACTTTATTTATTTTATTTTATTTATTTCCTTTTTCAACAAAGAGGGATTTAAGTGGGGGTTTTATTTAATTAAAAGATGGATTTTCTTTTAATTAAATAAGATTATTTAATTTAATTAAAAGGGATATTTTAATTAAATGAGATAATATTATTTAATTAAGAGAGATTTTAATTAAATAAGATAAGCTAATTTAATTAAAAAGGAATTTTAATTAAATAAGATTATTTTATTTAATAAAATGGAATTATTTTCTTTTAATTAAATAAGATAATTGATGAAATGATCAAACCTTAGAAAATATTAAAATAATTGAATTAATTACGATTTGATCAAGGAAATTGATTTGAATTGAAAAAGATGCAAAGCATTGATTCAAGAATTTGATAAATTGATAAATGGGGGCCCATAGTCCAGTCGAGCATTTTAGGGTGCATACAAGAGTTATCAGATATTTGGTACTATAGGATATCCAATAATATCATATATACGATTAGGCTTGGTATTTTCTTTGGATTTTGTCTTTGTAATGCCAAACATGGATGGTTAACCCAAACGACGTGTTCACCATATTTCCTTTGATCTCCAGAGTTTGACCATGTAGCTAACGACCTTTTTCACCCAACATTAATGAAACAAAAAGGGTTTCTTAAAGACATTATCAGATTTCTATCAATATAATTGCTGTCAGAATTTGAGCTTAGTAAGTTATTATTACTTATTTTCTAATTGAGTTATCTCAAAAGTACTAATTGACAGACTGATTGAAAATCAACTATAACTTTCAAACGGTTTAACCTTTTTGAAATCCAAAACATTTGTCACATTCTATGCTTCGCCTACTATAAGAATTTTTTTTTTGCAATTTTGTAAAGTTTAGAATTAGTTAAGGTGGTTAGACACGAGTATTTTTTATTTTGAATAAGTTGAAGCAGAAAATTCATAATTAATTATTTCTTTTGTAAAAAATTCTACAAAAAATATGCGTCACATTTGGTCATGAGTCTACTACTTATATCTACAATGTTGTGAAAATATATCATCAATTGATTGTGATTAAGGTGGTCACACATACACATACTTTTAATGTTTTTCCTAAAAAATTTGTACTACTGCATTGAAATCTAAAATATTGAACATTTAGTTTTTTTTTTCAGACAAGGGCTAGTAGTTTAGAAACTACATTCAATTTCCTACAGATTTTTTTGTTAAAACTTTTTCACATAAGGTTGATTAGATGCTCAACTTTTTATGTCAAGTTGACTAACCCTTATTTTCTATTTTTTCATTGCCACTTAAGGCTATAGCTTGGTATACTATGATCCTGCACATACCCTTACCAATGATATCACATTTCTTATTGTCACCAAGTAAAACCTTACCAAATGTATGTTATTTGACATTTGTAAAATCCCCACAACATGAAGTAGCATGGAAAGAAGCACAAGAATTAAGTACCCAAAAATCTGCAGTATTATCACCAATAGCCAAGACCAAAACACAAGCATCATTTTTAGCTACAATGTTTTCTTTATTATTAATGACTTTTTCTTGGGCCTTTTTATAGTTCCAACATTTTTTCCTTGTGTGTTAGAAGTACTAAAAGAATGAAAATAAGATCATGAAATAATCCAAGAAAATGAAGTGCAAGAAGGAATTTACCATAAACCAATTGTACGATAAAGTTTTCAAGATCAATCATGAAGAACATGAGAATAATCCAAGAATCCCAAAAAAGAGCCAAGAGATTTTTGTAAGGGGAAAAGAAAAGAAAAACCCCTTTGTGAATAATAATAATATGGCACAAAACCTAAAGGATGAGAGCAATAAGCTCAATACTATAATGAGAGAAATGAGAGGTTGAAAGATGAAATGAGAGAGAGGAGAAGATTATTAGAGCAAGTGTGTGAGAGGCATCTCTTAAGTAGAGATGAGTGGAGGAGTTTGCATGTAACTCCCTTCTTCTATGAATTCCACATTCATATTGTGTGTGTGACAAGTGTGTGATTCCTTTTAAGGAGGAATATCTATTTTCCTTATTCAAGAAAATACAAAATAGTGACATGTCCTCCTACTTGGACTAGAGGACAAATACAAATAAGGATACCTTGGTTTATCTTTTTAATTACATATTTTCAACTAAGAAAAGATTAATTATAACACCCCCCTTTAATCTTAACTTTGGGGATTTACATCAAGGGGTATTAAGCCCAAATTTTTACAATGAAATTCAAATTTCTCTCTAGAAAGAGGCTTTGTCAAAATATCTGCAACTTGATCTTCACCCTTGCAATAGATGAGTGAAACTTTCTTTTCTTCAATTTTCTCTCTAATGAAGTGATGGTAGAGAGAGATGTGCTTTGACTTTTCATGGTAGACCGGATTCTTTTCCAAGGCTATTGCACTTTGATTTTCACAATATAAAGGTGTAGGTTCATGTTGAGGTAGACCCAAATCTTTAAGAATTCTTTTTAGCCATAAGGATTCTTTGGAGGCATTAGTACAACTTTTGTATTCACCTTCAGTAGAACATAGTAAAACAGATTGATCTTTTTTACTTTTCCAAGATATAGCACCTGAACCAAGAAATAAACAATACCCAAAATTAGATTTCCCATCATTGGGGTCTCCACCTAAATCTGAATCAGTAAATCCTTTTAATGTAAAATCAGCATTTGCATCATAAAATAAACCTACATCAAGAGTACCTTTAATATAACTTAATATTCTTTTAGCAATTTTGAAGTGAGTTTGTTGAGGTTTGGACATAAATCTTGAAACTAAACCAACACTAAAAGATATATCGGGTCTAGTGAGAGTTAGATAATTCAAACTTCCAATAAGTTGTCTATAAGGAGTAGCATTTATAAATGGAGTTTCCATATCTATCATTAACTTAGTTCCTAATTCACATGGAATTGACACATGATTAGCACCATTCATATGAAATTTATCAAGAAGATCTTTAGCATATTTACTTTGAGAAAGAAAAATACCCTTAGGGATTTTCCAAATTTGCATTCCTAAGAAGTAATGAAGAAGTCCTAAATCAATCATTTGAAATTTTTGGTTAATTTTAGACTTAATGTCAGAAATTAAATGGTTAGAACTTGAAGTAAGAATCAAATCATCAACATAAAGAATGATAATAATAATGTCATTTTCACTATGCTTGATATAAAAGTTAGGATCATTTTTACTTCCAGAAAAACCTTGAGAAATAAAGAAAGCATTAATTTTAGAATACCATTCTCTAGGAGATTGTTTTAAACCATAGATAGTTTTCTTTAGTTTACATACAAGATGTTCATTACCTTCTTTTATAAAACCAGGAGGTTGAGACATATAGATTTCTTCATGCAAATCACCATTTAAAAAGGCACTTTTAACATCCATTTGGTGAATAAGCCAATCCATTTTAGCATCTAAAGCAAGAACAACTTTAATAGTAGGCATTTTTGCAACAGGAGCAAAGGTTTCATTATAATCTATTCCTTCAACTTGAGAGAAACCTCTTGCTGCTAGTCTAGTTTTAAACTTACTAATTTCATTATTAGCATTCAACTTACTTTTATATAACCATTTACATGAAAGAAGATTTTTTCCATGAGGTAAAGTAACTAAATCCCAAGTATTATTAGAAATTAAATTGTCATATTCATCTTGCATAGCACTTTGCCAATGAGGTTGATTTTTGGCTTGAGAAAAAGTTTGAGGATCTTTAGAATGCATAAGAGAAAACATTAAAGGATGGTTACAATAATTAAGTCTCCTAGGTCTAAGACCACCCATTCTAGAAATATAATCATCACCTTCATTAAGTAAATTTTTAAACCATTTAGGATTTCTCTTAGAAGTAATGGAAATATCACTATGAGGAGTAAATTCAT
>MU225328.1:712581-725225 GCA_018584345.1 Thuja plicata | reverse complement strand
TATATATATATATATAGTTAATCTAGGTTGGACAAAGAGTTGGCATTCACTAAATGATGACAACATGTTTTTGATTAAGTAAAATAGGTTTTACAGGGTTCCTAAAACCCGAAACAAAGTATTTAGAGAGAGAACATTAAAAAAAAAAGCAAAAGAAAGTTTGGTTCCTAAGAGCAGAGCAGGCCAAAAAGGCCAAAACAAAAGAACAGGTAAAGCTTCTTAAAAATAAAATAAAACCTGAAAATAGAAAAAACACCCAGGGAACCCTAAGAAAGTTCCACCATTAGAGTGGCTGCCTTGGCCTCAAGTTGCTCCATTTTGGAAGTTGACTCCTTCATTTTCTGGATGGTACTCTCCCCGTCCTTTTCCTTAGACTTCTTGGTTCTGGCCCTAGTTCTTTCACCAGGTCCCTGATCAGTGTTTTGTTCAGTCTCCACCTCAATGATAACCACGTCAATCCCCTTGTCCAGCTTCTCAATGATGGTGTTGGTGTGTTCTCTGGTCTGTTTTAGGGTGTTATAGTTTTTTTCAACATGTTCTTGATAAAAATAATGACAACATGTTATTGATAAAAAATGTAGATGAAAAGAACAACAAATAAAAGATTTAAAGGACAAAGACAAAGAAATCCACGTGATTTAAAGTGGTTAAATGATTGTCAAGGATTATCTCTTATTATTATGTCTCCCAATTAAATACCAAATAGATTCTCTTATATATCCCCCCACTATAGGTTTATTGTCAGAGCTGGACAAGTCTGAGAGAAGCTCTACAAAATTTGAACTTCTCTCAGGGTACAACCATTATCAACATATCAGCTAGAATCTTCTTCATCTCAATTTTCTCCACCTACAGCTTATCCTCTTCAATAACATGATGAATAAAATGATATTACAACTCTATATACTTTGTTTGATTGTGAAAGGAAGATTTCTTGGCTAAGTGAATAGCACTATTGCTATCATAATATAGAGTAAAAATAGATTTTTTAAACCATAGTTTACTTAACAACCATTGCAACCATATGATTTATTTTTATCTTTCTATGAGATAAATGTATTCAGCCTCAATAGTTGAAAGCGCAACTACCTATTACAACCGAGAAACCCAACTTATCGCTACTCTAGCAAAAGTAAACACATAGTCGATAGTAGAGCTTTGTTCATCCAAGTCTCTGGCCATATCCAAATCAACATACCCATGTAGTTTAGTATCCTTAGTACCAAAATATAAAACATGATGTGAAGTTTCTTTCAAAACCTAAAGATCCAGTGTACTTGTCAATGTGATTTACCCTGATTACCCATGAATCTGCTCACAACTCACACTACATGAGAAATATCCAAATGAGTAAAAGTAATGACATACATGATACTACCAACTGATGATGAATATGGAACACACTTCATGTTCTCTTGATCCTCTTTTTTTTATGAGATATAGCTAAAGACAAACGAAAATCATTAGCTAAATGAGTACTAACAGTTTTTCCATTCTTCATAATGAATCTAGCTAAGATTTTCAGTATATATTTTTCTTGAGATAATCTAAGTTGTCCCTTATTTCTATACTTGATTATATTCATCCCAAGAATCTTTTTTTTTCCACTAAATCTTTCATGCTAAATTATTAAAATAAATGGTGTTTCAACTCACGAACAATCTTCACACTAGTGCCACCAACCAACATATCATCAACATAGAGTAAAATAATAACAAACATACCAGTAGAAATATTCGTGTAATAAATGCACAAGCTTGATTCACAATGACTGAAATTTTGTTGATTCATGAATTTATCAAACATAAGGTACCATTACCTTGTGGCTTACTTGAGCCTATACAAACTTCGCTTCAATCTACAATATAAATTTTCTTGATCTTGCTGTTCAAAACCTTAAGGTTGCTCCACATACAATTCATCTTCATGAAGAAAAGTATATTTGACATATAATTTCTAAAGTTCAAGATCCCAAACAGATGCCAAGCCTAAAACTGCCTGAGTGGTGTGCATTTGCGTCTTTGAAAGCTCTAACTCATCAGAGAGCATTAATTCAGTCATCAAATTTTGTTGGTTTCATTCTCTCCTGGGTAGATGTCCTTAATCTAGGACCCACTTATTCCTACAAATTTTCATTTTCTTCATTAATATGCCTATATATACTACCTTGTTGGTGCACATATATTAGGTCCCTTTGTCAAAATTGACTATATAAATTGATGTCATTTTCTTGTTCTTGAGTATGAAAAGATGACAAGGAAGTATCAAATGGTTGCATAGAACTTTGAAGGGGCAGAAAGCTACAAAAATAAGGTGTAATTTGACTAGGATGAGGCAGAATTGATTTGGAAGAAGGATGTTGGGGAGGCTGCGATGAAATACTTGTGGAAGGAAGTGTTCCACTTGTTAAAGATTGTGGAATAGTATTCTGGGATTGTGTAACAATTAAAGATGGATGCAAACTAACAGTAGGTACCTTTGGAACATTTCCTCATGACTTATCTACATAATTTCCATTATCAAATAAATCAACATCTAAATATACATTTAAAGATGTGTCATGTGGGTGAAAACCTGGAAATTTTTTCTTATTAAAAACAACATCTTGATTGTGAACTATCTTTTTGTGATGGGACCCCTCAACCTGAAACCAATTTGATCTTCATCGTATCCTTGAAAAATACACTTCTTTGATTTGAGATCAATCTTCGTTCACTACTCTTGGGAATATGCACAAATGCTTCATATCCAAACACTCACAAATCGTGATAAGAAATTCATTTCGCAAGAAATCTCTCCGCTAGAATATCAAAGTCCAAATGACATGAAGGAGAATGAATGATTAAATAAAGTATAGTATTACATGCCTCTCCCCAAAAGTCTTTTATTGAACTGACATTGGAGAGCATACATTGAGCTCTCTCAATAATTGTCTGATTGAACCTCTCAACTACACCATTATCTTGAGCGGTGAATGGAAGCACTTTAATTCTGAAAATGTCATTGTTTGTACAAAAATATCAAACTCCAAAGAGAAAAGCTCTCCCCATTGTCAGTTTTAAGACACTTAATTTTATGTCCAATTTGTTTTTCAACAAGAGTCTTAAAATTTTTATATTTTGAAAACACTTCTAATTTTCTAGTTAGCATATAAATCCTAACTTTGTGAGTCATGCATCCATGCCCTGAACTGGACATAGGTGTTATCGTCAATTCGTGTTGCAAGGTTACCATCAAGCAAAATAGAAGACTGTACACTCATTTTTTATATTAAAATCAGCTGATTTCCATGTAACAGTAAGTATAGTTAGTGTTCATAACCTATGAATTCTAACTCATTTATTAATATTGACAATTAGTAACTATTTTTTCATTGTGTCAAATTGTGGATGTCATAATGAAATATGGTTTCATAATATAGCTTCTGGATATAATTCTATTTCTTAAATATGGCTTTTTCCATTCTCTATCTCTATAATTACAAAAATCACACTGTTAATTTCCTAAAGATATATTTCTAATACTATATGGAATGTGGAAGCCTAATGCCCATCAAGAAAAGTAAAAAAATAATTTGCACCTACAAAAGAGGTTACCTTTGTGGGACCAAAAATATCCAAGTGCACAAGTTCCAAAGGAGTAGTTTTCTGATCATGGTCTATCCTCAAGAAGTTGTTCTAGCCCTACTTTCCATAAAGGAAATGCTCACATAACTCTAAATCTATCAATTTCAAACCTGGAATTTGAACTCATTGAAGCATAACTTCAAGCCCTTTCTTGCTCATATGTCTGAGTCTCTTATACCAAATTTTGGAATTGTCATCCACAATTACCTTTGTAGCTCCCACTTCACCATGGCATTATAAAATATAAATATTACCCAACTTATTTCCCTTTGCAACTACCAAAACTCCTTTGGTTACTTTCCAACTATCTAAAGAAAATTTAACATTATACCCAGAAACAATAATCTAGCTCACATAAATTAAATTTCATTTAAATAAAGGAATATACCTCACATCCTTCAATATCAATTTGTTTGCATTTTCCAAATGTAAAATTATATCACCTTTACCAATGATTTCACATTCCTTATTATCACCAAGAAAAACCTTACAAATGTACCTTCTTTGACATTTGTAAAAGCCCCACAACATGAAGTAGCATGGAAAGTAGCACAAGAATTAAGTACCCACAAATCTACAGTACTACCACCAACATCCAAGACCAAAACACCATCATCATTTTTAGCTACAATTTTTTCTTCATTTTTAATGACTTTGTCCTATGCCTTTTTATAGTTCCAACATTTTTCCTTGTGTGGCCCAATTTTCCAAAAAATCAATAGGCACCATTCCTTCCTCTGGAATGTGATCTGTGTAAATATTTTGACCTTCTATTATTATTTTTATCTTTTTCTTGACTACTAACCCTTTTTTTTTTTTTATCGGTATGTTGGTGCTCAAATAAATAGATTGGATTTCCTATGGACATGCCAATCCTATGCTGGGAAACCTAAATGAGTTGGCCAACTAACAAGATTCAACCAAGGCAAGGTTGAACCTTCTGCAATTCTGGATCTGCAGAACCAAGACTAGTAGGCCTATACCTTAAACTTATCCTTCAAGTCTTAAGGATTTTTATGGCAGACAGAACATACTAAAATGAACAGTTGGATAGAATGTCACAAAACTAAAAACAATGAAATGAATAATCATAATCCAACTAATGAATAGATCAGTTTCTTATTCTATCATGGGCAATAGATTGAAAATCATCTTAACCCTATGTACAACCTCAGAGACAATTTGTAAAAGACACATCACTTCAAAGGTGTTGAAATGAGCATATATCTTAAGATAAATCCACAACTATTTCAATTGACTTTATCTTTTAAAATGATAGATCAATTTATTGTGGCCATAATCAATTGAATTTAACCATGCAAGATGAAAAGATCAAAGCTGTAAATTTGATCAAGAGTATGCAACATCTAACTACCACTTTGAAGAAAATCAAAAGATTTTATCTAAAGGACTAATAAAAAATGAAGTTGAATCAATTCCTACAGATGAAAGAAAAAGAACTTATCTTTATTGATTTTGAAAAAATATTACATCTAGGTTCATGTTACAATTGTTGATTCAAATCTATCCAATCTGCTATAATTGTAGTGATAATCCCTTTGTATTGATCTTGGTATCCTTATTTATATAAATTTCAAAGGATGCCTACAAGCTTCAGATCAATATGTTTGTTCACAACTAAAACCTAACCCTAGGATCAAAAACTGAACAATATAATTACAATTAAATAATGATTAGTATCCATGTCTAAAAAAAAATTTCGACCTTAAGGACTCAAAATAATAGTAACTAAAAAATCACTTGTGATTTGTTAGAGACAATTCAGAATAATGATTTTGTGTGTAATTATCAAGGTATTTTGACTACATGGCCTATTTATCCAGATATTTTTGCTTATGATAATGGATATTGTTTCTAGCATCTCGAACAACTATGACATAAAAAAATTAGATCATCGACATTGTTGACTATCTTCAGACATTCTCCATCCTCGTGAATATTGTTTTAAGAATGACTGCATGTCTTTATCTTCCTTAGTTCCTAAAGATCATATTATCTCATTACTAGTCAAACCCATGATATCCGCCACCTTCGAAACCTTGCATTAGAACATCGATGATGCATTAAATAGTATACAAACCATAGTAGATATAAAATATAATTAAAAGTATTAAAACAAAGAAAATAAATCTAGGCCATGCTGCCACCCAAGGTTTTGTCCTTTTGACAACAAGGAAAAATGTCAAGATTTCCCAATCCTGCAATGGGTAAAAGTCATTCAGTTCTTGATCAAGGAAATGCACCAACCATCGATCCTTTCCTTGCTTTAACATATGATCATCTTTACTTAGAACATGTGGGTCTAGGAAACACGTTGTTTAGGTGTGATGCCTCAATGGCTAAAGAACGTGCATCTTCCTTATGAGGTATTAAACCTATCGTTGATCTTCATCAAACTTAACCATAGATCAATCTTTTGCTTGTTGTAAAACTCTATCACCTTTTTTGCTTGGTCAAAACACTATCATCGATCTTACCCACATGCTGAAAGATTAGAGTTTTAGTAACTGAAAGTTTAATATGCTTCAAAAATGATGTGTTATCCTTGTTATCCTACTCAACAAATCATGTATTGCCAACTCTATCCTTGTTGTCTCATCATTTAGAACATCTGTAGGCCTAGGACATGTGTCACCTAGTCGCATTCTCGTGAAGGTTAAATATCCCTCATCTTCTCTTAGAGGCATTATGCCTATCGTAGATCCTTGCAGAACTTCAACCATAGATGTTTTTGTTATGCTCCTCAGAATTAGTGTGTCCCGGACAGGTGGCAATAAATCATAATCCTGCAAAGACTAAAAGTCATGCATATCTACTTTGAGGGATAGTGCTAGCCATAGATCCTCTCCAAAAATTAACTGTAGATCTTCATTCTTCGCCACTTATACTTTAGTGGGGCTGTGACATGTGTCATCATCACACGATGCCTTGAAGGGTAAATAACGGGCATCTTCTGATCGCAGGATCGTGATAACCGTTGGATGAAGGGTAATGTGCTCAATGACTAATTTTCTTTGACCCCACTCAAGCGAGACCTCATCAGATATGAGAAAACTATTTGAGATTCTGCAACGGGTAAAAGACATTCAATTTTTTATCGCTAGATTACGATGACCGTGTATCTAGTCTAATCTTCAACCACTAATCTGCACCAGGAAAAAAATAATAAAAGCCTACAGAAAACATAGACAACAGCTAGGAATATGAATTTAAATTTGAATATGAAGGTTGATAAATATTAGAGTTAGATAATAGCATAATTTATGAAATAAAAAACAATGAAATATATAATCATAATGATAAAGGTATAGATTATACTTCCCTAGGATGTATAGACATGCAAGTTTAATCTGCAAATTTGGGTTCCACCAGTGGCTCTATTTGGGGATGTGTGTTCATACTCAGACATAGAAAGATCTCAGTTATCTCTAGAGAAGAAGACCAAGTATCCTTATTAACTCTGATGAAAAATGAAATTGGATGGCCCCAGGCCCCCAAAAAGTGAACACTACTTCCTTCCTCTACCGAACACATAATTTTGATCATCCAACCTTTGGAATCTCCTGAATATAATATCATATCGTTCCTTTTCCTTATCAATAAGAGTCATTGAAAATAGAAAAATATCAAAATTATTTAGCCCGAACATTTGATCCCTTGTTGTATTAGATATATCATCCTCATAGACCATACTCATTGGTTCCACTTCATCAATGCAGTCGTTGGCTCTTGATTTATATTTTTCCTTTGAGAAATCATCATGTGCACTTTGTTCATTGCTTGATGGAAGATCCATGGAATCACATATATGATTAGTTATAAAATAATTAAAACAAGTCTCCTTTGCTTGGCTATCCTCTTGTACACAATCTTCCCCATTACCATTCTTTAGGTGTTGTTTCTCCTTACATAGAGGATTGAAGATAACTCACATCCAGGAACTTGTTTCTTATCCAGAATTTGATCAGATAGGATACTCTCATAATTTTCAATAATAATCTTCAACACATTTTCCTCATTATGTCTATTCGATTCCATCTTCTCTTTACATATTTGATTCAAATTCTCCTCATAGGATGAAATAATGCATGTCTCACTTTTTGAATACACTTCCCCATACATATTTTGAGTTTCATCATCCGTAAAGTGATCACTAGGACCACTACCTTTATCATGATATTGGTGGACCTGATTGCATATAAAATCCTCTTTAAACAATGAATTCAAATAAATAGAAAATACATATTATCTTCCTCTACTTCCTCTTCAATAATAGGATTCAAGAACATAGAAAATTCAGGCACACCTTTATGAGAGTTTTCATCAGGATCATTGGATGTTTTATCAACAAGACTAATATTCATTGACATTATTTTCTAAGACTTCCTGATGTTCATATGATGTATGTTGTTCTATTTCATCTCCTCTATTTGATTCTTTGAATTTATTATCTCCTTTGTCTAGTACCCCTGAGTATGTATTGATCTATCAACTTGTTTATCATGGTGGATTGAGAAAAAAATTTCACCACTTCTTTAAACATGTTTATGATATTCAGTGTCCAACAAATTTGAGATTTCCTCTGTATTGAGAAATTCTTCTCCCCCATCATCATGGTCATTGATTTCAATTTCCATACAAATCTCAACATGTACAAATTCCTCTTCAACCTAATCCAAATTTTATTCCTCCATGTTTTTACAAGTATCATCACAGTTCTCATTTGTATTTGTTTCAACACAAATATCAGCACCCTTCTCATGTATAGGAGATTTTTTAGTCTAATCACAGATTTCAGTTGCATTCAAATTTGGAGCACTTATAAATTCTTCCCAATATTCATCATTTTCTTCCATCAATCCCTCACGTATTTGATCAAGAAAAAAATTTAGTTGAGAATCATGGTAGATTCCTAACTCACAAAGTTTATCCATTAATTTCTTTCCCAGAGATGATATCTGAAGGTATTTTCTGATAAATATTTATCATTCTGATGAACAAATGTACTGCAGATTCACCCTCACATCTTTCCAAATTTAAGAATGTATCCAAAGGGGACATGTAAGATTCTTCCTCCACAATGTAATTTGGATCTTCTTCCTGTTCATAGAACATGTTTTGTTCATAACACGTGTTTTATTTTTCATCACTAAGATAATCATCAAGCATAAGGCCTTGTTAAATCTGAGCATAACCCTCCCTTTTTTTTGTCTTCATACCCATATACAATAAATCGAAATGGTCTTTGGATTGTAATTCAATGTTTTGGATTGTAATTCAATATTTTGTGTAGGTAAAGCTAAACATACCCATACAAAAATCATCTTTGGCTTGTAATTCAATGTTTTGTGTAGGTAAATCTAGACATCTTGAATATGGAATGGTGGAATACACTACAATTCACGCCAATAATTGATTCACCACTATATTCTAATTTTAAGATCTTTTCTTAATGCATGTCCTAGAATCTATAAATGAGCTACGTATATCTTTTTTAGTTGAGACATAGGCCTCTAGGATTAATATTAGAGGGTGCAAATAAATCTATTTTCTAGAATTAAATTTTAACTTTTAGAAGTAAAAAAATTAGAAAAAATATTTAATTAAATATTAGACTCACCACAACTTGGTGTACCTATGCCTAAAGTGATGCCGTGCTTACAAATTTTATTTAGGAACTCACTAGGTGATGTTATCCTTGGGTAATTTTCAATGTAGATAAATTTATTGGTGGTGAAGAAAGATGAAAGATAGTAGAAAAATGGTGTAATAATATTTGATTTGATGTTTTTCGACATAAATTATATTAATGATATTGTTATTACTTTATTATAATGTTGTCTAATAGTTCTTCTATCACTTAAGAATAATTTCAAATGAATGAATGTCTCCAAATACAATAACACAATACAAACATTCACTTAAATGCTAAACATCTTTAACGGAGCTGCCAACTTACTATTTTTCTTTACATTCTAATGAGTTACAGAACCATATTTTACATGTTGACAGTATCTAGTTCTGATTTTTGTAGAGCTGTCAATCAATACGCCTTGTAAATCTAAAAAAGTTATATACTCCAAACTATCTAATAGCATCAATTATTAAATACTCCAAAACAATCCAGATTTAATTTTAATAGAGCAGTTAAGTATCATATACTATAAAACTATCTAGCATCATATTTTACGTGAGGCATCCTCCAAAGTATCTAATCATATCAATTGTCGTATACTTCAAAACTATCCAGTTGTGATTTGTGTAGAGCGATCAATTGTCATATACTCCAAAACTATCTAGTTGTGATTTTAATAGACTGATCAATCAATGCACCTTATAAATCTTCAAGAGTGCGAAACTCAATCTTCAACATGAAAAGCCATTGACAACTTTGTTCAAGATTTCGACAACAAAATACGAATGTAAAGACTATTTTCTACTTGGCATTTGCTAGGTAAGAAACATATACTACCACTTACACTGTTCGAAAGTGTTGTATATCTGTCTATTTATTAGAAAAAGTGCTATACAAATGACAACGAAAAGTTACAGAATTAGTATGAACAACTCGCTACAACAGTTCTTAAGCATGATGTTCTTTGTACTGGATTTTGCTCACGCAAATAAAAATGTACGATAGGCTCTTTTTGTGAGAAGATGGGATACAACCATCTCTGTGTTATAACTGAGAATTTTCATTTAAAATGGGCTTCAATAAACAAAATAACATCATAAACCAGTCACATTAGGCGACTAAAAAAATTATCACTGGACGTTTTCACTTAAATCAAATCAAATATGTATACATTAAAGGATTTGCTTTTGAAAAATATTCTCTGTCACTGTCATGAAAATAAAATCTATAAAAAATTATGCCCCTTCAAATTGTTTTTACTACTAAACAATTAATATAAAATATTTGTACTGGATTTTGCTCACGCAAATAAAAATGTACGATAGGCTCTTTCTGTGAGAAGATGGGATACAACCATCTCTGTGTTATAACTGAGAATTTTCATTTAAAATGGGCTTCAATAAACAAAATAACATCATAAACCAGTCACATTAGGCATCTAAAAAAATTATCACTGGACGTTTTCACTTAAATCAAATCAAATATGTATACAATAAAGGATTTACTTTTGAAAAATATTCTCTGTCACTGTCATGAAAATAAAATCTATAAAAATTATGCCTCTTCAAATTGTTTTTACTACTAAACAATTAATATTAAATATTAATAATCTAAACTATAAATATATAATAAATATAGACATAAAAAATTTATATTTCTATTAATCAAATGGCTATATGAGTCTCACTCCACTGAGTCTAAGAAAGGTTCCTCCGATGGCTATATGAGTCCCCCTAGGACTGGTAACACTCCTCCACCCAACCTCCAGCAAACCAGGGAAACCCCCAATAACCCTACCCCGCCCCTGAGTCCTCCTCAGGATAAGCCCCATACCGCAGTCATGGAGGACAAAAACAAATTTAAAGGCACCCTCAAAAGGAGGTTCTCGAATTTGGACAAGGATATTGCGGAAATTAAGAAGGATATGAAGGATCTGATAGACCATTGCATGAGGACCAACAAATTTTCCCTGAAGGTCATGCATGCTTCGGCTACGACCCTCTGTCATGTACAGGAAAAGCTGGCAGGAGGCAAGCTAGACGCAGACGAGGACAACAAAGATTTGTTCCTATTTCTGCATGAGGAGTGGGCTAGGACCCTGCTGTCTAAATAGCTGGGTGGGAAGAACTAATCTCTGGTGTCCATGTGTTGGTTAATTTTGGCTGGGCTTGGGCCTCGGATCCCGTGTTTTGCGGTTCAGGATAATGGTAGTTTTTATATAATGGTAGCTTTTATATATTTTTCTGTAGCCCTGCGTGGCTTATAATTGATACTTTTCATGCTAGTGTTCGTCTTAACTACTCTGGTTTAATCCTGTTGATTAGAACTATGATTTATGTTTTTGATAGGGGCAGAGTTAGATTTGGTGATTATGTTGTTAAAATGTTCTACCTGCTTTGACTAGTTCCATTAATATGTTGTTAATGTGCTTCTAGTCCTCTGTTCCACGGGCCAGCACCCTCTTGCTGCTTTATCAATCAAAAACAACTGTTATTTATACTCCGCTTGTCTTTCATTAGAAAGAAGTGTTCAGTGACTTCTAGAGTTCCCCCAAACTCTTCAGCAAATCAATTTGTAATGAAATGAACTATTTTCAGTACACCAAATCACTAAACCATTTTACTGAAGGAGTTGGGAGAACTCAAGCAGTCCAAAACATAAAAAGTTCCATCCAGGTAATCTCATGAACAACATATGGTTGATATATAGCCCAACAAAAGTATGGACAAGAATAAACCAGTGGCGGAGAGAGTAATGCATTGAACCTGGTCATTTTCTATAGGAAGTTCATTGAATGTAGACGTATTTTCATTAAGGGCCCGTTTGGTTGGGGAATTGAAAAATAATGCAAATCATGGTTATCTATACCCTGGTTATGCAAACCCCGGTTATGCTTTTTTGGGACTGTTTCGTTGCCCTGGAAGATGGATTTGTAAATCCACATTCTCTGTTTGGTTGTCAAATTGAAAATAGGAATTCAAATTTATGAAATTCTCATTCTCTGTTTGGTTGAACATTTTCGAATTGGGATTAGAATGCAGGTCTCCATATTCTTTGTTTGGTTCTACACTTTGAATTAGAATTTGAGTTTGGGTCTCCATCTTCTTCGTTTGGTTGTTCATTTCAAATTAGAATTGGAATACGACACCGATTTTTTATTTTTCATTTTTTTAAATTAATTTATGATTAGTCCGTTTTGATATATTTATTATATTTTATTGACCTATGTTAATTTTATTTATTTATAAATAATTATATTTATTATTTATTATTATATTTAATTATATTTATTATATTTTGTTAATTTATTATATTTATTTCAATTTTAAATTTTAAAGTTAATTGAACTTGAATTTGTGTAT
>MU225328.1:698307-709029 GCA_018584345.1 Thuja plicata | reverse complement strand
GTGTGTGTGTGTGTGTGTGTGTGTGTGTGTGTGTGTGTGTGTGTGTGTGTGTGTGTGTGTGTGTGTGTGTGTGTGTGCGTGTTGTGTGTGTGTTGTGTGTGTGGTATCTTAAATTACTTATATAGTTTGACATGTTGACTTTGTCTTCCATTTTAAACCTAAATAATTAAAGTTTTAGAGAAAAATTTGCATTGATAACTTTTTATCCAAATAATTTTTTGATTCTATCCTGAATTTTATTTGATGCTTTCCTTAAATAATCTATGTTATTCGATTCTAACAGATTTCTTGCATCTATAGGTAGTTTATCCTTTCCAATTACTATTCCCCATAAATTATTATTCATCAATTGCATTTTTCTTTTTATTCTCAAAGTATGAAAATTAAATTTCCATTCTAGAAAATACAAATGCAAATATATCTTATCTCTCCAAAATCCAATATCTAATCCTCCTCCGAAATCCAATATCAAGTGCAGCTTAAAAATATAATCTAATATTTCCAACAAGTGCACAAGTAACCAATAGCTAACTCCTCTTCTTTGAGATATGTCTCAGACATTTAGGTCATTTAAAGTGGGATAAAACATTATATTGTACCAAATTATTCTAGAAAGAAAGCTAAATAGAATAAGTGAGCTTGTAATGACCTTATACATGTATTACCTTTTTTTCAAATAAATTATGATGATTGCACCCAACTCTATATCTTTTGTCACCACTTCTTTAAAGCCTCTTCTAGTAGAATGATGTCACTCACATTCTTACCTCCATGCTATCTCATGTCTATCCCACCATGCACAAAACTTTCAACCAGAAAAAAAAAAAAAACATGCACTAGTGTTACTTAGGCACCAATTTCTATCCTCCTCTCTTTCTGTGCAATAAACAAATGTATCACCTGCTCCAACTCAAGGAAGCTATTCTTAATACCATATAAAAAATGTTTCTCATCTTGGTTTGCAAGAAACTCACATCAACATCACATTAAACTTCTTATGATCTATTTTGAATCTTCTTATTCATTTATTTTTAGCAATAACTTATTCAATACCTAGAGGCATTAACTTCTCCCAAGGCACTTGTTTAAATGACTGATAATGATTAAACTATGGTGCAAAGTGGAATACTACAATAATTTCCATACTAATCCTTCAATGCGATCAGAAACAAATATATTTTATAATATCTTATTCGATGCCCACCTAGAATTTTGAGATTGGTTCTCATCTTATACATTGTGCAATGGGAATGGGTGTAATTGGAGAGACATATCTCCTCAAATTTTTTCCTATTCATAACACAACTAGCTCAATTAATATGACTAGTTTATGTATATAATCATTTCCTTTTGTATTTTAGTTGTTTTTATTATCAATTCTTAACAATATTAATCATTTTTATCTCTCAATATTATCAAATTGTTATTGATACTTATCCTTAATATTAATTGAGTATCCTCAAAGTATACTTAGCAATTGAGTAGCTTACTTGTGTGGTTTTCTTCTTTTCATGATTAATGATCATGGATCATCCTTTGATTGATTTTCCTTATAATAATTTTCCATTTATCATATAATCACTTCATAGCTATTCACATTGCTTCTACTTAATTATAGTTTAAAAATGTAAATATTTATATTAGGGTGAACCCACAATAGTGGGTTACACTTTTTTGCCTAAATGGACATTGAAGTCTACATTTTAAAAAAAACTTTCAGATTCAGATGCATATTGTCATTAAACTGTTTGAAATCGGAAGATGAAGTAAACTAGAGTCTTTTAGGATTTTCTGTCTAGATTCTAAATATTATTTTTTCTTTCTTTTTTGAATTAATTTGAATTCTTTTGTTTTTCTCTCACAAAAACTACTATGTTTCTAAAAACCTCATTTTCAAAAAGTTATGTTGACTTCATAGAGCATAATTTTTTTTCTAAAATAGATATCAATGCGATTCTTTTGAATTTAGGTTTGTAACATCCATACGGAGGGCATGCAATTGGTTTTATGACATTACCATGATTATGACATAGCTTGTGTATTTATCAAAAATAAAATAAAAATTGATAGAAAGTAGAATCAAAGCCGGAGGGCACTGTTATTTTTCAAAATTTGTTTTCTCTTTTCTAATATTTTTCATTGAACATCAAACTTGGAGGTTTATATTGGATAAAAAACCTACATCTAATGCACATCAAAAAACATAGACCTAATTAATTCAAACAATTTCAAATCTATATTCATTAGAAAGCTAGTTCAGAGTACTTGTGTTATGCAAAAGGACGTCTCCCTATTCATCCATTTGAGCCCTGTGCTTGAGCTCTGAAGCCATGAAAACTGTAGATTTATGTTAGCCTCTGCAAATGGCCTCTAATCAGAGGGTTTTGACAGAAAATACTTTCTATAGAAAGTAGTTTCGATCGAAAGTAGTTTCGACCAAAACTAATTAGTTTCAATCAAAACTACTTTCTATCGAAAGTACTTTCTTAGTTTAACATGGGTATGGGTAAAAACCTAAGTAAGAACTTCACTAGTTAGTCTTGATCGAAACTAAGAAAAAAATGTAGTTTTGATCGAAGCTAATAATGTTTCAATCAAAACAATTAGGTACTTTCTATCGAAAGTACTTGACTAAACCTCCCGCTTCACGGATTTTGTGAGGAATTCCTTCCTCCAAAAAAGTGTAACCCACTATTGTGGGTTCACCCAGTACATATTGTTTACATTAGTCTCTTAAGTCTAAGCTGGCTATTTAACCTTCCACTTCCTAAGAAATATCATGGCCTCCCATCCATTTCTTCCCACGATATCAAGGTGTCCTTTCACCTTCATGTCCACCACAAGATCCCATCATTTCTCTTGATCCCCCTCATAATCCTAACACATCTATGTAATTTGTTCATGAACTCCATACAAGTAAAATAGGGTCCTCTGCTTCCATACAATTTGGTTCGATCACTTCATGATCCTACTAATCCCTACATATCATATATACCTCAAAATAATGGACTCATGTCTTGTAGAAAGTATCCCACTGGTCAAAGAAAGCATTATCAAGTCAAAGTGTTAGACTTCGATGAAAAAAGTATATTAGAACCCTTTCATATGAAAGGAAATTCTGATGGTAATGGTCTTAATAACAAATCTCAATCTCAAGGCTTTGGTATCCCCTCAAAATCCAAGTCCAACTGTATACCTCCCCCTTCAACACTTCCATCCATCCTAGGTCTATACATTCCTTTGTCCACTACCACTCAATCCACTTACCCTTTTCCAAATGCAAGTCAAAAAAGGCACACATCTTGGAGAACTTTCCCCTATCCAAAAGGCTCCATATCATTCATATCCATCCGTTAATTCAATTCCCTTTTCCAAGAAATTATGATGGCAAGCATAAAGTACACAAGTCAAGAAATCCACATGCAATCAAGGACCAACATGTCCAGTCTAATAGATATATCAAAAAAAAGAAAAATATGATCCAAAAATAAAAAGAAAAAGAAATTTCCAAAAGGCCACAAAGGCCCATTAAGAAAAAGGAAAAAACAAAACCAATATGTGTTCCTAAATCCCTTGTGCAAGAAATGCATTCCCGGAACCCACAAAAAAAATGAAAAATTCAGATGTGTGTAGATCCCTAAGAAGCTTCTTGAAGCACAATATCCTAAATAAAATACCAAGTTGGCATCCAAAATTGTTATCCCTCCATCTAAATGCCTTCCCCCTTCCAAATCCATTTTTTTTCCTTTTGTGCCAAAATCCATACCCTTTCCTCTCTCACATACATAATCTCCTTTTCCTCCATTAATCCATCACCCCTCAAGGTGTGTGCTAATGTTTTTATTGCATCCATTTCCATCCACTCAAAATCAAGTCTTATAATATCCCCTCCACTATCCAACATCTATTTTCTAGCATTTCATCCAACCTATCCAATCATGTTCCTAATCCTTATCCTATCCTATCCAATTACTCATGTCGTGTCACTTTATCATTACTCTACAAACATATTTAAGCATACTATCATGGTCATGGTCCATTATAACATGTCTCTCAAGAGAACCATCTAAATATCAAGGTGCTTAAGTCCTCCATCCGTGTCATATCATGCATCCATCTTTCTAAAATGTCAAAATATCCAAAAAGACAAAAAAAAAATTAAAAATAGAGAAAAAAAAAAGAAAGAAATTTTGCCTTGATGAAAACCTAGAAAATAAGCGTCTTGGTACCACAAAAAAAAAAGAATAAAGAGGAATAATTTCATCCAATAGTGAAAACTTGGAAAATAGGCACATTTGGAAAGTACCATGATGAAAGCCTGGCAAACAGGGATCATGTGTAATTTACAAACTTCTTGCATTCCATACTTGTGAAGGCATTATATTTTTCCATTAGTATACACAAGGAAAAACATGATCTACACCATTGGTTTACACTACATCAAAAAATAGGGCACAACACTACCCGACGCCAAGGTTACCTGATACTACCAAGATCAAAGCATCCTGACAAACAGTATTCAATGTTACCCGATGACAAAAAGGATATAGGATCCGGAAGAGTAACAACAGTGCAACCTATCAGAACATCAAAGAGAGGAATCTGATAGAATTTCAGTTCAACCTAACGACCAAGAATCGACAGTCAGTTACACCCCGCAAAAAGTGGATCTGACTTTCCATGTTAGATAAAACACTGAAGTTGTATATATAGCTTCTTGATTTGTTTTAAAACCATTATGTGTGGAGGAAGCAATGTAATTATTATTGTTTTAATTAGTTTTACTGATTTAAAACATGCAATCTAAAGATCAAGGTCAAGTTGTAAAGCTTGGATCTAAGAGTTAACTTTGTAATGCGTGATTCTAGAATAGGTCAAATACTTTTATAAATAGATGCTCAATATATTGTGAACATGTTGTTGTTCGATGATGATCGTATCCAATGAGAGCATCTAAGGATTGGATGAGAGAATTCATGCAGAAGGACAAAAAAGGATCAAATCAATTTCAAGAACAGAACACAGGCTACCAACGAGCAGAGAAAAGGTATTAATAAATCACTATAGGTGATATTTCTATTATGAGAGCTTTAATGGATCTATGATCATAAATTGAAGATTGCATACAGTCAGGTCAAACATATGTACGCATTCTAACAAGTGTAGTACACTTAAGAAATCCTTTCAAGAAAGGTCGACGTAACAGTCCTATTGTAAATCTCTTAACCAAGTGCACACTTATATCAGGGTTGCTAAAGCTCTTAATAGAGTAGATCCTAATAGGTGTCCACTTTAATACTCCTAACAGTGTAGATCATCAGAAGTGATCAATTATAATCCTTTACCGGCTCCCTTCCATTTTGCAGCTGGTGAAGTTTTGTGGGTGTCATCCCCACCACACTTTTTACTTCCTAACAGGAGTTTTCTGCGAAATCATATCTTGTGTTATGTGTTTATTACTTTCATGAATTTTTCTATGAATGTTGCAAACAATTAAAGATTATGATTTAATATTACATGCATAAGAAAGAACAATAGCAATGGTTGGTAATACAGTAAAGAATGATTACTAATGATGAATGGTGAAAAGAGTTAAAAGTTTTAGAGGTATTGATTCACCCCTCCCCTCTCAGTACTACTTCCCATTAAATCCCAATAATTGGTATTAGAGCTCAGTCTCTTCTTGGAAAGATTAAAGGCTTAAGAGAAAATATCATACAATGGAGAAGTACAAACTTGATAATACTATTGAGAACAAAAGGCTTGAGATATAGATGTTGTATGAATAGTATAAAGAAGCAAGAATCAATATGAGAGAGTTTTTGGATGAGAGGAAAGGTATGGAAACCTCGAGAAATGAAAAATATTATCAAGAAGAAGAGATTCTAGATTTCTTTGAATCTTCAGGATCAAATACAAGTAATGCATCACACATAAAAAGAGAACATCACAAGTATAAAGGAGATCAATCAACACCTGACAGAACAAAAAAAGATGCTACAAATTGGTCAAGAGACACAGATGGTAAGAATGATTGATGTGATGAGTTCTTCTAGACATGCTGAAACACTTTCTATTGATGACAGAAGGAAGATTATAGAGAAACTACAAGAGAAGGAGTTAGAAATTCAGAGACATGTTGAGCATCACCATGAGATTACAAATCAGATTATTCTTATGAGTCAAGAAGCAAACAAAACGAGTATAGAACTCATTGAAAGAGTACAGGCTATCGGTGAACTAAGAGAAGAGAATGAAAAACTAAAGCATGAGATTAGAATTCAGCAACAACATAATGAAGTTATCAGAAAGGCAGAAGAGAGCAATAAAAGAGTGGATGATTTTCTTGAAGGACAATAAAGAGTCAACAACAACAATGGTCTAGGCTTTACCAAAAATGCAAAATCATCAAATCAAGCCAATCCAAAGAATGTCTATGAAAATCCAAGACCAAGAAAGCTGACATGAAAGCACTATGGAAAGAAAGGCCATACATCAAATGTATGCAGAGGTAAAATGAAAGGTATTCTTAAATCTATAGCTTCATTCATAGGATTATGTTATAAATGTAACAAGAAAGGACATAAAGCATATGAATGTAAGTCTAAGATGGATCAACCAAAGAAGGAAACCTACATGGAAAAATACTGTCCTACATGCAAGATGAATGGGCACACAACTAATGAGTGCTGAAAAAAGAAAAGGCAAGTATGGAAGCCAAAAGGTGAAGAAAATCCCTATCAACCAAAGAGGATCGGTAATCAATATGTATGGGACTACAATACTTGGACAAACTGTACAGAATATGGTAGATATGGTCACATTGTTGCAAACTGCATGAGGGAATGGACCAAAAGGTCTAGAGGCTAGTCAAACCCCAGAATGGCATGCTTACAATGTCACAAAGTTGGTCATCTCAAGAAATATTTCAAAGACTGAATGATAGAGACAAGCACATATCCCAATGGAAAAAGCATTGAAGATATCCAGAGGGCTAGAGACAAAATGTGGAGAAAATCTTCAAGCAATAATGAAGCTGGACCAAGCAATAAAAATGGTGACACCCCATCCAATGGATCCGGTGACATCACCACCCCCACTTAAGTTGAACAAGCAAGTATGGAACTGCACTACACCAAATCATATTTTGTATCAGTTCCATTATACAAATTGATACATAGTCAAAATCTACATAAATAAAGATATATATTATGTTACTTGTTACAATTCTGAGAAAATAACCCCATCGGTATACACATACCAAAAATCATCGATGAACATAATGGATGAGTTGTTTACACTTACCGAAAATTGTCGGTGAACACATAAAATGGCTAAGTTTCCATTGTAACCTGACACCCGTCGGTAAGGAAGCAAAGTTACAAAGTTGTCATGACAGAACACTGATATCCATTGGTGAAAGAAAAAATTCTTAAATAGCCATCTCAAGAATTTTGACAACATCGACAATGATTGTAAATTTCTTCCCGACGAACTTTGTCTTCACGTCCTAATGAGTCATTGAGCATTTATGATAGACTTAGGGAAAAAAGTCTATAAATACTTGATGGGAGAATGTCATTTTTCACCTGCAATTCAAAGAGAAAAAGTAGAGTGACCTTGACTCAATCCATCACACCCCAAATAGATCTTTCACTAGTTCACAGATCGAGGTAAGTACCGAGGGCACCAAAAGAACTATGTTGTTATTTTTCAAGAAAGTCCTAAATATTTCAAGAAATCCCTAAAACTTGAAAAACAATAGAAACCACCTCAAGAACCGCTAAGATCAAGAGTGATAAGAAGAATGTGGTTAGGTTAATCAAGAACAACACCTATGTAGAGCCTGAATACAAGATATTCCCAGAGATTGCATCGCAACCCGATGAAACCAGTGCATTTTCCAAGATTCCACCCAGGGTTTTGCTAATAGAAGATGTAAGGTCCTATATTCACTGTAAAATTTTTGAAATAGGTGATCTGGAGATGGATGAAGCTTACAAGAATCTTTATGATGCAGAAGAAAACCTAAAGTAAGATCACAAACACTAAGAGGTTAAAGGGAAAACTAATGTCCTATATTTCCCGAGGGACTTCAAAACTGACTAGATCAGGTTGGTACTAAGCAGAATGCATGTTCATAAGTTGTGGTTGGATCAACCCAAATAAATCAATAAGGATGTCCTTCATGTTGTCACTCGTTATCCAGTAACCAACAAGCCTAAGGCTCACAAGCATCCTTCCAGGCCAGAAGTTGAAAATCTTACAAAAGATGACTGGGCTAATAGAGATCTCAAAGTGAACACCATCACCAATGAGGAACTGAGATTTAGTGCATGTGTGATTGGGTACAAGATCTTTCAGGAAAGCAGACTAAACAACATATCATAATCATCAGTAAGCACAGCTTACAAGATAGTGACCAAGGGAATTAAGATGGATATGTGTGAGATCCTGCTAAAGCAACTTGATGAGAACATGAACACAATTAGGTCTACAAAGACTAACACATGTAATTTTGGCTCACTTATCAAGTGTATTTTTCTAATTTCAAGAATACTTTCCATCAGTAGGAAAAATAAAATGGGAAACTACAAAGCCAGTGACACTAAAAATTAGTGAATTAATTAAGTCACTAGGAGATAACTTTGAATTAGTTATGACTACATACTTCCTTGAATTCAAGGAGAATATGATGGAAAGAACAAGGATCCCTGAGCAACTGATTGAAAAACATATGGATGAAATATGTTTTATGGTGGATACAGACTTCACCCACATAAAGTTGGTTGTACCAAGGATAGCTTGGTTAGCCCCACTTGATTATGAAATCAACTTATATCAAGCAACCAATGCTATTGATGCATTGATCAATGAGCCCATTGATAGCAAACAACCAAGGTTTGGAACCTATGAAGTGGTCAGGTTGAAGATAAAAAGAGGCCTAGAAATCAACTGTCAACAAGAAGAATAAGATGGTTAAGAATCTTAAAAATATTATATTGGTCAATGAGGAGGAACAAGAACAAACTGAGGAAACTGATGAATAGGGCACCATCGATGAAGGGAAAGATGAGAAGAAATCAACCTCTGAGGAAACTAAATCTGATACACCTCCACCTCCTACAAAGAAGCAGAGGACAAGGAGTCAAACTGCAAAGACTGACACCACACCTCTTAAGAAAGGTCAAGTGAGAACCTATAAGAGGAAGCATCCAGCAAAACAAACAAAGAAACAAATAGAGAAACAAACACCTACAAAGAGGAGAAAAAGATTCGTCAGGAAAAAAGATGACATAGAAGACAAAAAAGATGATGAGTCTGATGTAACAAAGAAGAATTTTGGAAATCAAACAATTGATGAGGTTGTTGAATCAATTGTTGCACCTGGTACCATGTCTGATAAAAAAATTAGACAATGGTGTACACTTAAGGTAGAGGACCAAAATAAGATACAAGCTGCCATAATAAGGGAAATGGTCAAGTACAAATATGTACAAGCTAAATTTATCAACCAAATACCCAAGGAGCTGGGTAAGTAAATATCTCAACAGTGGGCATATGCTCTACAAACAAAAAGAGAAGCAAGGGAGAGGGTAATTGTCACACTTACGCTTATTGAATCTAAGGTAGAAGAAATAAAAGAGATAATGAAGAAGCACTCAAGAAAATTTGTTTCCAAGATAAGGGCTTACAAAGTGCTAGAAGATAAGTTCATAGAGCTAGATACAATGATCGAAATAAAATGGAGACAAATCCTAGATCTGACTGCAGAGTCAACAATTCATGAGGAACAATTACTTCTCACTGACACACCTCATAGAGAGGAGGAGAAAGATAAGGAAAGTCCTCAGCACATTGCTTTTTCCAATGTTGAAGATATGGAGCCAATTGATTTGGACAAAGTCATGGATGATCTTGACAGACATCACACATTATGACTCAGATAAAGATCCTCAGAAAGAAGATGATGTTATATTCATATCACTTAAGGATCAGATCAAGGAACAACAAATGGAGACCCAAGAAAATAAAGACATGGATGTTCCTAATGAAGTATGGCTAGACACTTAAGTCATGAACATAACAGAACCAGACCCTACAGAGCAAGTACAAAAAGTGTAAGGAAACTCAGGTGCAGAAACAGCTTCCTACACTAATCTCTATAGGAAAGTATTGTGCAAATTCTTTTAAATCCTTACAATTTCAGATTTGTTAACTACTTTAACAATGATATTGTAGCCACATACCATGCATACAGAAAATAGAGAATGACACAATGATTTACCCTAGGAAAAACCTTTCGGTAAAAAACCCCAGCACTCCAAAACTTGCACAATGTATTATCTTCAACACAACGGTTACAACACACTTGCAATGCAAGTTCTTTTAGGAGACAATCGACACTCTAAGACAAATCTAGTAGCACCAGATCATACCAACAACACACTCTTTTTGTGTCCTTCCCTGTAACCCTAAAAAAAACTTATATCATGCGCTTTCCTTTTTAGGGCAACTTCCAAGGATAGCCATATTTTTAGGGTCTTGCATGTCTTCACCTATCATTGAAATCTCCTAGAAATATCTCTTATGTGTCATAGGAATCCATCATAACTATTTCATCCATGATCTCCTTACACACAATTCAAGATGCCGACACATCAAGTGGAGTGACACATCAACATGCCAACTAGACATGTACACTCACACTTAATTACATTA
>MU225328.1:666285-686368 GCA_018584345.1 Thuja plicata | reverse complement strand
AGCCTGAATACATAGAAATATGATTTCGAAGAACAATAGTTACAAGTTGTAGATAGTCATCCCTAATTATAACAAATACAAACTAGTGGCTAACATCTAGAGACCAATTACATCAGGTTGCCAAAAACTAAAGTGTGGCCTCGCTATACAAAATACATTACCCATAAAAATATTCAATTACATTGAAGGAAAAGACACCCGAGGGCAATGTGTATTGAAATCTATTTATCTTGGAGCAAAATTTCAATGCCAAACCTTAGAATTTTGGAATCAAAATTAACTTCAAAATAGTGACCCCATTCACTCCTCCATGGCTGAAGGGTTTTTAATTCCTCATGTCCAACATGCAATTTGCTCCACCGTGGGCGTCGATCCTGACACCGCACATGACCATCCTGAGTCAAGGTCAAATTTCTCCTAGCGGGGTCCTCGTACAATCTCCCACCCGGACCAGTTGTGCTAGGCATAGGCTGCATCATCACTGCAACCAAAATCATGTACTTCAAGCAGGGGAAACACATTCAAGCCCAAGCATGAACCCACGGACCTTTCTGAAAGATGTCCTTTCTCATCGCATGGGGGATAGGATTTTTCTGATGCTCAATATCTACAATGTTTTGAAGCTCAAGAATATCCTAGACATAGAATTCACTTTAGAGAAATTCATAAAATCAAGGCATCACCTAGGTCATGACCTTATGTTTGGAGGGTTATTCACATGTGTCAATAATTATGCCTCTATAGAGCATGCTTAACACTATCAAAAAGTAGCATGTAGGCATGACTACTCTAAATGTAGTGTCTTGAAAACAAACCCCCAAGAAATGTCTATCCCTTCCACAAATTTTACATCTTAACCGCCCATTCAAATTTGTTGTGGGAAAGGAAGTCTGAGTTGATGACTTTCTGATAAACAATGTCAAGCAATGGGGAGGACTTGAGAATATCCATGGCGTTGAAGAGGAATATAGATAGCAATTGCAAAGGGAACAAACTTTTTTTTCTCGAGGAGACATAATTTATGACATTTATGACAATTTATGACAAATTTCTAGTTTCATCTCAAATTGCCCTTTTGCACACTTAATTGCTAAATTTGTAATTCCTCTTGCAAATTCTATAAATTGAAATCATTTCTCATCATTTTGCTAAACACATATTTTGAATATTATTGTTATCATGCCAAATTCCTTTCATGCAATAAGTGCATCTTGTCATAGTGGGGGCAACATATCAAATTGAAAAAAGAAATAAAGGACATTGAAGTCCAATTGAGGGAGTGCTTTTGAGTTTACATACTTTCATTTTATGCATCCTTTCTCAATTTCTTTAAAGTTAGGATAAGATTTAGTTTGTATGCTTTTATAGGTTATGGATTCCTTGCATGCAAATGATATCCTTATTTTTCCTCTCCTTCACTAATGAATATGCTCCTCCATAGATATTACTTGTTCATAGTTTCAACTATATTATTTTCATGTGATAATCTACTCAGAGACCATTATGATGACTTTCATATCGTCTGCCAAGTCCTTATCGATAGTCATAATTGTCATAGTTTATGACAATTTTGATTTTTTTCTTTTGTCATATTTGTCATACTTTATGATGAATTTACCTTTTTCACTAACTAATTTCTAATTGTGCATCAAACTTTTCATAATTAATGACAAATTTCCTTTTTCAAATTTGACAATTGTCATAGTTTATGATATTTTTCTAATTGCATTTCAAATTTCCCTTTTGCACACTTAATTGCTAAATGTTCAATTCCTCTTGCAAATTATATAAATTGAGATCATTTCTCGTCATTTTGCCAAATACATCTTTTGAATATTATTGTTATAATGCCAAATTCCTTTCATGCTATAGGTGCATTTTGTCATAATGGGGGAGACATATCAAATTGAAAGAAGAAATAAAGGACATTGAAGTCCAATTGAAGGAGTGATTTTGAGTTTATTTACTTCCATTTTATGTATTCTTTCTCAATTTATTTATTGTTAGGATACGATTTAGTTTGTATGCTTTTGTAGGTTGTGGTTTCCTTGCATGCAATAGTTTTCCTCATTTTTCCTCTCCTTAACTAATGACTATGCTCCTCTATAAATATTATTTGTTCCATAGTTTCGTCTATATTGTTTTTAGGTGATAATGTACTTAGAGACCAATATGGCAAATTTTTATATCATCTGCTAAGTCCTTATAGATAGTATATCACTTATCTCTCATCTGTGGATGGTTGTTCATTGAATCTGAGGTATATGATTTTTTTTAATTGTATTTACCTTCCCTCTTTCATGGTATAATTTTTTTCTTCTATAACACTTGTAAGAATACTACTGTAGATTCAAGTTGAACTCTCATGTCCTTAAATAATCATGTCTATTAATGTCATTTTTTAAGATTGATCAGTTTAATCTTGTCAATCAATTTTATTTTCTATAGGGGTAAATTATCATTAATTTATTCCTTAGTCCTAAGTCCTAACCTATGATAAATAAATAAACTTTATTTATCCCAATGCTCCCCCTTTCCCAAACTTAATTAATTGTCTAATTTCAAATTTGGGAATTATTATTAATTTCCCAATTTCTAATTTTTAATTTTTCCTATTTCCTGATTCCTAATTTACTAACATGAGTGAAATTAATTTAAAATTTAATTATCTACTCATCCCCCTTTTATAGCCTCCACTTCCTAAATTATAGCCTCCGCCTTCCCTTTTCCTTTTGTCATAATTGTCATAGTTTATGAAAAAATTCTTTTTTCTCTCTTGTCATAATTGTCATAGTTTATGACAATTTTCCTTTTTTGGCATTTGCCATATTTGTTATAGTTTATGGTAAATTTACCTTTTTTCACTCACTAATTTCTAATTGTGCATCAAACTTTTCACAATTAATGACAAATTTCCTTTTTCAAATTTGACAATTATCATAGTTTATGACATTTTTCTAATTTCATCTCAAAATTCCCTTTTGTACACTTAATTACTAAATTGGCAATTCCTCTTGTAATTCTATAAGTTGAGATAATTTCTCGTCATTTTGCCAAACACATCTTTTTGAATATTCTTGTTATCATGCCAAATTCCTTTCATGCTATAGAGGCATCTTGTCATAATGGGGGAACATATCAAATTGAAAGAAGAAATAAAGGACATTGAAATCCAATTGAGGGAGTTCTTTTGAGTTTATTTACTTTCATTTTATGCATTCTTTCTCAATTTCTTTAATGTTAGGATAAGATTTAGTTTGTATACTTTTATAGGTTGTCGTTTCCTTGCATGCAATTGTTTTCCTCATTTTTCCTCTCCTTCACTAATGAATATGCTCCTCCATGGATAATACTTGTTCAATAGTTTTGACTATATTGTTTTTAGGTGATAATCTACTCAGAGACCATTATGACGACTTTCATATCATCGGCCAAGTCATTATCGATAATATATCACTTTTCCCTCATCTGTGGATGGTTTTTCATCGTATGTGTCATATATGATCTGTTTTTAATTATATTTCCCTTCCCTCTTTCATTGTATAATTTTTTTCTTCTATAACATTTGTATTAATACTACTGTAGATTCAAAATGAACTCTCGTGTCCTTTTGATCATGTCTAATAATGTCATTTTTCAGCATTGATCATTTTAATCTTGTCAATCGATTTCATCTTCTATAGGGGTAAATAATCATTAATTTATTCCTTATTCCTAAGTCCTAACTTATGATAAATAAATAAACTTTATTTATCCCAATGTTCCCCCTTTCCCAAAATTAATTAATTGTCCAATTTCAAATTTAGGAATTATTATTAATTTTCTAATTTCTAATTTGTATGTTTTCCTATTTCTTAATTCCTAATTTACTAGAACATGAGTGAAATTAATTTAAAAATTAATTATCCACTCATCCCCCATTTCTAGCCTCCACTTCCTGAATTATAGCCTCCACCTTCCCTTTTCCTTTTGTCATAATTGTCATAGTTTATGATAATTTTATTTTTTCTCTCTTTTCATAATTGTCATAGTTTATGACAATTTTCCTTTTTTGCGTTTATCATATTTGTCATAGTTTATGATAAATTTACCTTTTTCACTCACTAATTTGTAATTGTTCATCAAACTTTTCATAATTAATGACAAATTTCCTTTTTCAAATTTGACAATTGTCATAGTTTAAGACATTTTTTCTAATTTCATCAAAAATTTCCCTTTTGCACACTTAATTGCTAAATTTGCAATTCCTCTTGCAAATTATATAAATTGAGGTCATTTCTTGTCATTTTGTTAAACACATCTTTTTGAATATTCTTGTTATCATGTGAAATTCATTTCATGCCATAGATGCATCTTGTCATAATGGGGGAATATATCAAATTGAAAGAAGAAATAAAGGACACTGAAGTCCAATTAAGGGAGTGCTTTTGAGTTTATTTACTTTTATTTTATGCATTCTTTCTCAATTTCTTTAATGTTAGGATAATATTTAGTTTGTATGGTTTTATAGGTTGTGGTTTCTTTGTATGCAATTGCTTTTCTCATTTTTCCTCTCCTTCACTAATGAATATGCTCCTCCATAGATATTAGTTTTTCAATAGTTTCAACTATATTGTTTTCATGGAATAATCTACTCTGAGACCATTATGATGACTTTCATATCATCTGACATATCCTTATCGATAGTATATCACTTTTCCCTCATGTGTGGATGGTTGTTCATCTTATGTGATGTATATGATTTGTTTGTAATCACATTTACCTTTCCTCTTTCATAGTATAATTTTTTGCTTCTATATTGTTTGTATTAATACTACTGTAGATTCAAAATGATCTGTCATGTCTTACAGCCAAATGATAGAATCAATCAATCATAAAGAAAAGATATACAACAATAGAGAAAAGAAGAAATCAATCGTACTCTAGTTTTATAGAAAGAGAGCACTCTTATTTTGTCTCAAACAATATCCAGAAAATATATCTTATTACTTATTTTCAAAATGAAATGCAAAGGTCTGCATATATAGAATTTGCAGCCATAGGAAAAACAAGAAAAAACAAAATTAAGAGAATAAAGTTGTTCTTTAATAAAACTATCCTACGCATGTCTATGGACATGATTGATTTTTATTTTATTTTTTATCAAGGTTTCAGACCTGTGAAGCAGCCCAACGAGGTATGAAGTCTGTGAGTAACCAACCAGTGAAGGCCACCACGTAAATGATTTAGGAACTCGATACGGTCTCACACGTGCACCTCTTCAGCTTAGAGTCAAGGATTGAGGGGCATCCACACCGCCAAATTTTCTCAAGGCACGATCATGGCCTCATTCCTTTTTGATGTCAGAGCCTTGCACTCAGCAAGACTTGATCCCGTGTGGGCTCAGTGTGAGCCATTTAACTTCACCAATAGACATGCTTTATTGGAAAATAAATAAACCCCAAAAAACTAACTAAACTAATAAGAAAGTCATATTTTTTAGGAGATGCACACACAGCATCAATTATCAACAACTACTGCCTTATAATATTTGTAAAAAAATTTCATAAATTGTGGAACTTGTTGAAAGATAGTAGCAAAAATTACAAATTAAAAATAGAGGAAAAGTGGGGTATTGAATAATAAAAATAAACTTCGATCATTGTATTACAAATCTCCTTTGATTTATACAAGATTGACAATTGTGTAAACAAAAGTTACAGTGATATACAAACTAGAATAAAACTAATATTCTCTAATTAGATGTAATGTTTTTGGTAATCATCCTTAGTTAGTAATGCATGTAGACAATCATCTACAGTTACACTGTTCAGAGTGAAATTAAACAGCTTCTCATCCATAAATTATAGATTTGAATAGAAGGTGAACAAGAGGTTAGAATTAACAAACACTAACAATATTAATTTTTTTTACTATTGTAATATCACTTGATAGTTCTAGATTCTCTTCTATAGTAGTGAGTTGTGTGCTTATAAAGATTTTTCCATTCAATAGTTAGTTATCTTTATCAGTTATATTAATGTTAGGTCTTTGTATTAATAAATTTGACTATCGTTTCAATTGCAATTTTGTCTCTTCATAGACTTCACAAAATTGTAATTATATTGTATTATTATTTATTTATTAATTTTAATATCTTAATATTACTATTTATTACTAGCTATTATTTTAAAAGGGAATACATACTACAACTCTTTTGTTTCTATAAAATGGAATTTTGTGTTATTATTCAAGGATTTTGAAAATTTGGTTGGCTGAAGTCTTTTTTGTAAAGTGTCAAGTTTAAGTGTCATAACAGGAAGTGGTAGTTTGTTCATATAAAACCTATTGTTCTTGAGACACACACTTGGTTGCAGACAAGGACCCCTCTTTGAGAGTATTTTTGTTATATCCTATGTTTTTCTCTATCATTTAGGATTGTCAATCGTGTAGTTGAAGCACGATTGTAGTTGAAGCATTCTAAAAGAATTGGATCTTAAGTCACTTGACGTAGTAGAAAATTCAATGATATTTTCAAAGCATCATTTGATGGGTAAGGCTAGGGTCCCATGGAAGGGGGATTTGTAAAAAATAGAGTTGGAGTTTCTTGTTAGTTTTTAGGAATGTTTTGAAGGTGGTGATCCCATGAATTTCATAGTTTAAGGGTAGGGTCTATGGAGGGGCTTAAGATTCTATTTTCAAGGAAGAAGAGGTCCCATGAATAAGAAAATAAATTTCTATAGGATCATTTGGAACCTTCTCCTTGAAAATACGATCCCTTATAGTTTAGGGTTATGTGCGGCTAGAATTTGTTCCACCAGCTTAGGAAAATTATTTATAAAAATTTAAATTCTTTCCAAAATAAAATTTCATAGGACAAATTAAGTTTGTCTATGCAAAAATAAAATATAAAAAACTATCATGAATACATATTTCTTCATTTAAAGTATTAAAGAAAAATCTATGAGACTCCCAACTTCCTTAAATTTTGATTTTTAAACATTTAAGCTGAGCTACATTAGAAATTCATGGTACCACCCGGCATAAAATATTCCTAAAAACTCTTTACAACATCTGCTAAAATTTTTTAGGAAGCATCCCCCGTGGGAACCCACCCTAATTAAGCTTAAAAGTTGGTGGTCTCTTGAATACAATACCTTTGTCTTCCATATTTTGTGCCAAAAAATAAGCAAATAAAAATTCCCTCCAAAATTATTTGTTTAAGAAAATTTTAAAATCAAATGTTTCAACAAGTGGCAAAATGCATTCCTACTAGTGAGGCAATTAACCTTAAAAGTAGGAATTTCTATTTTGAAGGAGAAGATTTCAAATAACCCTATAGGCAAAAAAAATTGTGTTCACATGAGACCACCCTCTTTCTAAAAAATAGAGCTTAAGCACCCTTCATAGAATCAAAATTATGTTCACACAGGGCCACCCTCTTTCTAAAAAATAGAGCTTAAGCCCCCTTCATAAAAACCTGGGTAATATTATGAATCTAATTCTTTTATTATTTCTGGATTTGATGAGCGAAACAATAACAACATTCATATAAATCTACTAGCTGTACTATGAATCAAATTATAATAAGTTTAAGAAGTAGTCAAACACAAGTGAGGCCTTATTAGACTTTCAAAGATTCTTTGACCTCGGCTGCATCACGAATGTGAATATTGCACAATGAAATTAATGGTGGAGGGTTAACGGTCAAGAATAATTTATATTGGTGAAAAGAGGATCAGCCATATTTCAAAAATAAAATATTTGTCAAATCCAAAAAGAAGGTTGGAGATATACACATAGAATGCATTTTAAGGGAGAAATCAATAGATGCGAGCAACGAGTTTGCTAAGAATTAAATCAAAAGTTGAGTTGAATATGAAGTTATAAACTGGTCTGAGTTTACATTACAATGCAAATTTGAAGGAACGGGCTAAATAAAAATTTATGTTATATCTTCCAAAGTTGGAAAATAAGTTTTTTACGAGAATTGTAAGGAAATGTATTTGGATTTGCTGCCGATGACATGAATTGTTGCAAGTGGACACGATGAAATGCCCTATCAAATATTACCTTGTGAGCTAAAATCATAATTTGTCTTTTGACCGAGCAATGCATTGAGCATAGAGAATGTGAACTGTGTATGAGAACCCAAATCTTTAAAAGATGAATCTAAGTGTTGGTATATAATTAATGGATTATGAACTGTGGAAGTTTTGGTAGATATTGAATGGAGTTGACAGAGCGATAAGGTTGAAGCATGTTGCACTTCATGGGTTTTCACAATAAAGGCATGGAATTATAGGTTTAAGGAGGGGAGATGATTCTCATATGTAGGCTCAAATTTGATGGTCATAAGAATGAGTATGATAACGTTAACCAAAATATAAGTATGAGAGTTCCGTAATTGAGAGATAGAAAGGAAATAAGCAATGGGTCAAGATCCAACTGGAGGAAACATTAATGTTTGAAAGATTCCAACTGTTGAAGAATGTCTATTTTTAATCACTCATGATGAAATCATTGAGATTCCAGTTTGTGCTCCCAGGACATTAGATCCAACTGAATTGACCAAGTATGCACAAGAATTTGTGAGTGGAAGGCAATGCAAGACAAATTGAGAAAAGCCACAAAGGAGGCAAAGGTAATTAAAGTAGCAAGAGGAATACTTCAACAAATTGTACCAGATGTAGATGTTGATCAAACAACCCCAATTAGTGGTTCTCACTGAGGCAATCACATCTCAGGACATAGATGCTAAGAAGGTCATGGAAGAAAGACTTGAACAAAAATATGACTTCAAGCTAGCAGAAAACATAAGCCAAGAAGTGGCATTGCAAATGGTAAAGCTTTCTGAATTGGTTAGCACAATTTATCCAATAATCTCAGAAGCTATAACCTTGATACAGAAATTATGCACGCTTGATCAACTCACTCAGGAGTATACCAAAAAGATAGCACAAATAGATGCTTATCTTTAGACAAGTGCACAAAGTCTCACAACCAGCGAAGAGGTAATAAAATTGCAAAATGAGCAACTAAAGCAAGTACGGAAATTGAGACAAGACATTCAGATTGCAGAGACAAAGTTTAGAGATGAGGTAAATGACCTTCAAGCACAACTCTTACCGACACTCTCACTACTGCAGAAACATATGATAGAGCCAAAAGCACTCATTGTCACCCAATAAATGTTTGCCCTAGATAGCATTTATGATATGCATGCAAGGCTAGAGCTAGAGCACATGGCACTAAAAATTGGGAGAAATCGCTCGAAGACATCAAGAACACCCATTCACATATTCTTGACACATTGTAAGTTACACATTTTTGTCACATATTTGGCATCTTATAAGTTGTACATTTTTTTCATGAGTATCAAATAAAGGGGGAAGTGATATGTACATACAGTTCAGAAAGTATAAAGGGGGAAGTGATATGTATGTATATAGTCAAACAATTGAAAGAGAAAAAAAAAATAGGGAATGTATAGTACAGAGCCAAGTATACATGTACATATACTTATACTATACCGATGCATACAGTTAGGGGGAGTCCTATAATGACAAATATATAGACATGGTGTACATACTAAACACTTTAGTATTATGCACATATCAGTTTTTGATACTAATGTCAAAGGGGGAGATTGAAGACATTATATTTTTCCATTAGTATACACAAGGAAAAACATGATCTACACCATCGGTTTACACTACACTAACAGACAGGGTACAACACTACCCAATCTCCAGGTTACCCGATACTGCTAAGATCAAAGCATCCCAAAAAATACTATTCAGTGTTACCCGATGACAAAAAGGATATAGGAACCCGACGACTAACAACAGTGCAACCCGATGGAACAACAAAGAGAGGAACCCGATAGACATTTAATTCAACCTGACAACCAAGAATCGATAGCCAGTTACATCCCGCAAAAAGTGGATCTGACTTGCCACGTCAGATAAAATACTGAAGTTGTATATATAGCTTCTTGATTTGTTTTAAAACAATTATGTGCAGAGGAAGCAATGTAATTATTATTTTTTTAATTGGTTTTACTGATTTAAAACATGCAAACTAAAGATCAAGGTCAAGTTGTAAACCTTGGATCTAAGCGTTAACTTTGTAATGTGTGATTCTAGAATAGGTCAAATAATTCTATAAATAGATGCTCAATCTATTGTGAACATGTTTTTGTTCAATGATTATTGTAGCCACTGAGAGCATCTTAGGATCAGATGAGAGAATTCATGCAGAAGGACAGAAAAGGATCAAATCAGTTTCAAGAACATAACACAGGTTATCGACAAGTAGAGAAAAGGTATTAATCAATCACTATAGGTGATATTCTTATTATGAGAGCTTTAGTGGATCTATGATAAGAAATTGAAGATTGCATATAGTCAGGTCAAACATATGTACTCATTCTAACAAGTGTAGTACATTTAAGAAATCCTTTCAAGAAAGGTCGACCTAACAGTCCTATTGTAGATCTCTTAACCGAGTGCACACTTAAATTAGTGTTGCTAAATCTCTTAACAGAGTAGATCTTAACAGGTCTCCACTTTAATACTCCTGACAGGGTAGATCATCAGAAGTGATCAATTGTAAGCCTTTATCGACTCCCTTCAATTCTATAGATAGTAAAGTTTTGTGGGTACACTCCCCACCGCAGGTTTTACCTCATAACAGGAGATTTTTGTGATATCATATCTTTTGTTATGTGTTTATTACTTTCATGAATGTTTATATGAATGTTGCAAACAATTAAATATTATGATTTAATATTACATGCATAAGAAAGAACAACAATAATTTGGTCAGTAATACAGTAAAGAATGATTACTAATGATGAATGGTGAAAAGAGTTAAAAGTTTTAGAGGTACTGATTCAACCCTCCCCTCTTAGTACTACTTCCCATTAAAACCCAACAACTTGGGGGAAGGTTTCATCAATATTTTTCTATCATATCATACCCCTATCATTATCCTCCATTATCCACATCATTTCCTCCATTATCCTACTCCTGTCATATCCCTTATCATATTCCTTTTTTCCCAACTTTGACCTTGACAAAGCTAGATATCTCCTTTGAAGTATCACACATCTTGTCTGCTTTACATTTTTCATCCCCTTTGTTCCATATCACTGACTTTATCATATCCATTTGGTCCATATTTCCTATCTTATCAGATGCCCTTTAGTCTATATCACATTTTCCATTCTTGATATTTCTTGTCTTTTCATATCTTGTCATTTTCCTATCCAAATCCCTATCTTGGTCTTGATGTAAAATAAGGAAATTAAATGAAAAACATGTTTTTTTCCAAAAAAATCTCTTGATATGTACATTCCACGCATGCCATCCAGTGCACCGTTTCATTACCCTATCATTCTCAAGTCTAGTCCCTCAGCTTTGCAAAAACATATTATCCCATTCTATGGATAGTCCTTGGTAACTCAAATAACTTCAAGACATACTAAGAAATCCTTTTCCTTCATTCGTCTACCAATCCATTTGTCCTTCCATAATTTCCTTTCCTTTCTAGACACTAGGGAAATTCAATACATATTGCTAATGTAAATATTAATGTCCTAAAAAAATTTTTTTAAAAAGCAAATACAATCCTAAAAAAAATTTAGAAAATTCAATTATGAATGTCTTGAAAAAATCCCTGAAAAAAACATAAAAGTCCTAAAAAAATCTTAATAATTCTTGAACAAGTACAAAAAAAAATTAATTTCAAAATCCTTAAAAATCAAAAAAATCCTCAAAATCAATGCAATAAATTTGTACATAATCATTTTCCTATTTCAACAAAATTGTGCCTTGTGGCAAGACAGACATCTGAGAAGACGCAATCTGAAGACTTATCAAATTTTGCGCTTAAAAAAATCATGCATTAACAGACAAATTATCCAATTCATGTCAAAATCATTCAAATAATTTTTTTCCTATCAAACAAACAATATCAATTTTCCCTTTATCAATTTGTCATTTTCTCTTATACAGGTTGTGGTATACTTGAAACTAGGCGGTATCTTTCTTAGACGGGGTACTTCATTCCTGAAACCATACATCTGATGACATGCAGCTGATTGAATGTTTGAAGATGTTAAATTGATCACTGAAATGCAGAAAGATAATGCAAGAAAATAAATTAGTTAATGGATTGTATTTTAATTGATGTCAACTTGATATAATCTAATCAGTTATAACCAAAGTGTCAAAGACTTCAAAGAATCAGAGAGATAAAGATTATTCTTTTAGTAATGCATAAAAGACAAGCATTCACAATGTGACTTCAAACATCGACGGCTAGTGGAACCCGACGGACAGAGATCACCGAAATTCAAGTCACAGTGATGCCTGAGAATGAACACCGATGAGCAAAATCACAAGCATAACAGATAGCCAGAAACATAGTGTAAACCGATGGAGAATCCCGAGGAGAACTGGAGTGTTGACCGAAGCTTTTAAAGAGTTAAAACAATGAAATTAACTTGAGTTCAGAAATGACAAAATATATAGCTGGCAGAACTAAATATGGACTTAACCGGTAGTTGTATTTTTTTCATCGACAAGATAAAGCCAGAGATAAGTAAAGGATTCAAAGCTATTTTGTCTAGTTGGAAAGAAGATCTTTGCGAGATAAAACTGGAGTTTTTCTTTAAATCTAATTGGCGAGAATTTTGAATCACGCCAAGATCAAGAAAATCAAGAACCTCACAACAGTGATATCATGTCTATACAAGAGACAACTTAATTCATTACGAATAGAGTGGGTGAATAAATGAAAAGAGGATGCTGAAGAGAAACTGATGAAGAAGAACTTCATATAGTCCTGATCAATCAAGTTGAGGAAAGAAGAAAAGTTTTCAGCAGACACCGAGAAACAGAGTACAGCATCACCAAGTAAAAGTTAAGTGGAGCAAAGGTATTAACAGAGATATATTTATCAAATTAGTTTTATGAGATTACAATAGATCTGAAAATCTGCAAGTATAAGTTGTATATGTGAACAACTCATACTGTCTCAGTTTAACCATTGATTAAAAAAGTCTCTTTACCGAGCTGGATTTAAAGATCCTTTCTATATTGAGATACATCCCAAGGAGTATCAAAAAATTTGATCATGAAGATAGCATGAGATGCCAGATACCTATTGACATGCCAAGTGAGTGTTTGATCAAGGAAGGTAACATAGAGATGCCCGATATTAAGTGAGAGACTAAACTTTTAAAATCTTCTAACAAGGTCACACCTAACAGTGTTTTTTTAACCTTTAACAGGGTTGGCCCTTCACTGAGCTCACTTCAGAAGAGTGAAAATTTTGGGTTATGAGTCCCAAGTGGTGTTTCCCTTAACAGGGTTTCCACATTAATATTCATGTGTCAATGAGTTTTTGAGTCATTACTTTAGTGTTTTGCATTACACATATCTAATTTGTATTGATCGGTATACTCCATATAATTTACTATCTTTTAGTACATTAACAGACAGTTATTCAGTAAACATACAGTATAAGGTTTAAAAAAGCATTTCGAGTAGTATTAATTTGATAATTATATTTGAAGGCATTCATCTTATAGGACTGAACATAGCTAGAGGATTAATATATTGGTACTATGTTTTTTCGTTGATTATGGAATATTTTTAAGGCCACTGATTCACCCCCCCCCCCCCTCNTTCCCCCCCCCCCCCCCTCTCATTTATTACTAAAAACATCATCATCATCAATTAAAAAAACTTTAAATTTTGACAACAAGATCATACTAGTTGTTGACTTACTTGGTTTAGTGAGTGTTATATTTTATTGATTTATCTTTGGTCATGTGCCTATGCTACTCAAGGATATAACTGAGCAATGTGCCTAAGTTGGATGGTACATGGTCCTTTATTTTTGGTTTTTTCCTCTTCTTGTGGGTTGTGTTTCATAAAATTATGGGGCACGTATGTCATATGCTTCAGGATAGATGGAAACATTCTTTATCTATGAATATGTTTTTTTTTATGCAAAGGGACTGCATTATCACCTTGACTTTTTGTATGATGGTACGCTGCATCTATTTTTCGTAGTAAATAAAGCTCTCTAGATAAAAGTACACTTATAAAAGAAATTTTCATTCTTACTGACTCTTCTTCATCTAATTTATGGTTTTACTAACATTTCTTTTGTCTATCCTAGCAATCACTTTCTTTTCAAAAAATTGCCCTCGTGTCAATTTCCGCTCAATTTTTTGAGGGGGTATCCTTCCTGCTTTCTGTCGATCTACAAGGGCATGATCTTTTATTTTTCTTTGAACTAACACTTATAATCACATTGTCTCAAAGAGGGGAAAAATGTAGACACTAAAAAATGGTTCACACATCTCACCCCCATTTTTTAACATGTCTTTTATATTGCGTGTTTGATCACCAATATTGTGTCATTATTCTATTAATTAAATAATGAGAAATATTTAATTAATTACTAATTTTTGTCCATAATTATCATCATATTCAGATCGATTCTACTTTTTTAAAGCAAAAGTGGGCGAAACACACACACACACACATAGATATATATATATAAACTAGTTCAAGGGCTCAAGTGGGAAAGAACCAGAAAAAAAACCTGATATCCTAGCCTGAATACATAGAAATATGATTTCGAAGAACAATAGTTACAAGTTGTAGATAGTCATCCCTAATTATAACAAATACAAACTAGTGGCTAACTTTCGGAGACCAATTACATCATGTTCCCAAAAACTAAAGTGTGTCCTCGCTATACAAAATACATTGCCCATGAAAATATTTAATTACATTGAATGAAAAGATAGTCGAGGGCAATGTGTAATGGAATCTATTTATCTTGGAGAAAATTTTCAATGCCAAACCTTAGAATTTCAAAATCAAAATTAACTTCAAAATAGTGACCCCATTCACTCCTCCATGGTTAAAGGGTTTTTCATTCCTCATTTCCAACATGCAATTTTCTCCACCATGGGAGTCCATCCCAGCACCGAACATGACCATCCTGTGTCATGTTCGAATTTATCCTCGCAGGGTCCTCGTCCATTCTCCCACTCAGACCGGTTGTGCTAGGCGTAGGTTGCATCATCACTGCAACTAGAATCATGTACTTCAAGCGGTGGACACACATTCATGCCCAAGCATGAACCTATGGGCCTTTCTGAATGTTGTCCTTGCTCACCGCATGGTGGATAGGATTTTTCTGATGCTCAATATCTACAATGTTGTCAAGCTCAAGAATATCCTAGACATAGAAGTCATTTTGGAGAAATTCATAAAATCATGGCATCACCTAGTTCATGGCCTTGTGTTTGGAGGGTTGTTCATATGTGCCGATAATTCTGCCTCTATAGGGTATGTTTAATACTATCAAAAAGTAGCATGTAGGCATGCCTACTCTGAATGTAGTGTCTGGAAAACAACCCCCCCCCAAGAAATGCCTATCCCTTCCACAAATTTTACATCTTAACCGTCCGTTCAAATTCGTTGTGGGAAAGGAATTTTGAGTTGATGACTTTCTGATAAACAATGTCAAGCAATGGGGAAGAATTGATAATATCCATGGTTTTGGAGAGGAATATTGATAGCAATTGCGAAGGGAACAAACTTTTTTTTCTCGAGGAGACACAATTTATGACATTTATGACAAATTTCTAATTTCATCTCAAATTGCCCTTTTGCACACTTAATTGCTAAATTTTCAATTCCTCTTGCAAATTCTATAAATTGAGATCATTTCTCATCATTTTTCTAAACAAGTCTTTTGAAAATTCTTGTTATCATGCCAAATTCCTTTCATGCAATAAGTACATCTTGTCATAATGGGGGCAACATATCAAATTGAAAGAAGAAATAAAGGGCATTGAAGTCCAATTGAGGGAGTGCTTTTGAGTTTATTTACTTTCATTTTATGCATCCTTTCTCAATTTCTTTAAAGTTAGGATAAGATTTAGTTCGTATGCTTTTATAGGTTGTGGATTCCTTGCATGCAATTTTTTTCCTTATTTTTCCTCTCCTTCACTAAGGAATATGCTCCTCCATAGATATTACTTGTTCAATAGATTCAACTATATTGTTTTCATGTGATAATCTACTCAGATACCATTATGACGACTTTCATATCATATGTCAAGTCCTTATCAATAGTCATAATTGTCATAATTTATGAAAATTTTCCTTTTTTACTTTTGTCATATTTGTCATACTTTATGATGAATTTACCTTTTTCAATAACTAATTTCTAATTGTGCATCAAACTTTTGATAATTAATGACAAATTTCCTTTTTCAAAATTGACAATTGTCATAGTTTATGATATTTTTCTAATTTCATCTCAAATTTCCCTTTTGCACACTTAATTTCTAAATGTTCAATTCCTCTTGAAAATTCTATAAATTGAGATCATTTCTCACCATTTTTCCAAAGACATCTTTTGAATATTCTTGTTATAATGCTAGATTCCTTTCATTCTATAGGTGCATCTTGTCATAATGGGGGAAACATATCAAATTGAAAGAAGAAATAAAGGACATTGAAGTCCAATTGAAGGAGTGCTTTTGAGTTTATTTACTTCCATTTTATGTATTCTTTCTCAATTTATTTATTGTTAGGATAAGATTTAGTTTGTATGCTTTTGTAGGTTGTGGTTTCCTTGCATGCAATTATTTTCCTCATTTTCCTCTCCTTCACTAATGAATATGCTCCTCTATAGATATTAGTTGTTTCATAGTTTCATTTATTTTTTTTCAGGTGATAATCTACTTAGAGACTAATATGATGACTTTTTATATCATATGCTAAGTCCTTATCGATAGTATATCACTTTTCTCTCATCTGTGGATGGTTGCTCATCGAATCTGACATATATGATTTTTTTTTAATCATATTTACCTTCCCTCTTTCATAGTATAATTTTTTGCTTCTAGATTTAGTTTGTATAATTTTATAGGTTGTCGTTTCCTTGCATGCAATTATTTTCCTCATTTTTCCTCTCCTTCACTAATGAATATGCTCCACCATAGATATTATTTGTTCAATAGTTTTAACTATATTGTTTTTAGGTGATAATCTACTCAGAGACCATTATGACAACTTTCATATCATCGGCCAAGTCATTATCGATAATATATCACTTTTCCCTCATGTGTGGAAGGTTGTTCATCGCATGTGACATATATGATCTGTTTGTAATCATATATGATCTGATCGTGTCCTTTTGATCATGTCTAATAATGTCATTTTTCAGCATTGATCATTTTAATCTTGTCAATCAATTTCATTTTCTGTAGCGATAAATAATCATTAATTTATTCCTTATTCCTAAATCCTAACCTATGATAAATAAATAAACTTTATTTATCCCAATGTTCCCCCTTTCCCAAAATTTATTAATTGTCTAATTTCAAATTTAAGAATTATTATTAATTTTCTAATTTCCAATTTCTAATTTTTCCTATTTCTTAATTCCTAATTTACTAACATGAGTGAAATTAATTTAAAAATTAATTATCCACTCATCCCACTTTTCTAGCCTCCACTTCCTAAATTATAGCCTCCACCTTTTCTTTTTCTTTTGTCATAATTGTCATAGTTTATGACAATTCTCTTTTTTCTCTCTTTATCATATTTGTCATAGTTAATGACAAATTTCCTTTTTCAAATTTGACAATTGTCATAGTTTAAGACATTTTTCTAGTTTTTTTCTCAAATTGCCCTTTTCCACACTTAATTGCTAAATTTGCAATTCCTCTTGCAAATTCTATAAATTGAAATCATTTCTCATCATTTTGCCAAACACATCTTTTTGAATATTCTTGTTATCATGCGAAATTCCTTTCATGCTATAGATGCATCTTGTCATAATGGGGGAATGTATAAAATTGAAAGAAGAAATAAAGGACACTGAAGTTCAATTAAGAGAGTGCTTTTGAGTTTATTTACTTTCATTTTATGTATTCTTTCTGAATTTCTTTAATGTTAGGATAAGATTTAGTTTATATGTTTTTATAGGTTGTGGTTTCTTTGCATGGAATTGCTTTCCTCATTTTTCCTCTCCTTCACTAATGAGTATGCTCCTCAATAGATATTACTCGTTCAATAGTTTCGACTATATTTTTTTCATGTGATAATCTACTCGGAGACCATTATGATGACTTTCATATCATCTGCCAAGTCCTTATCGATAGTATATAACTTTTCCCTCATGTGTGGATGGTTGTTCATCGTATGTGACGTATATGATTTATTTGTAATAATATTTACCTTTCCTCTTTCATAGTATAATTTTTCGCTTCTATAATATTTGTATTAATACTATTGTAGATTCTAAATGATCTATCGTGTCTTACAACCAAATGATAAAATCAATCAATCATAAAGAAAAGATATACAACAATAGAGAAAACAAGAAATCAATCATACTCTAGTTTTATAGAAAGAGAGCACTCTTATTTTGTCTCAAACAATATGCAGAAAATATGTCTTATTACTTATTTTCAAAATGAAATATAAAGGTCTGCATATATAGAATTTGCAGCCACGGGAAAAACAAGAAAAAGCAAAATTAAGAGAATAAAGTTGTTGTTTAATAAAACTATCCTATGCATGTCTGTGGACATTATTTATTTTTATTTTATTTTTTATGGAGGTTTCAGACCTGTGAGGTAGCCCAACAGGCACAAAGCCTGTGAGTAACCAACCAGCAAAGGCCACCACGTAAATGATTTAGGAATCCGATAAGGGCTCACACGTGCACCTCTTCAGCTTAGAGTCAAGGACTAAGGTTCATCCACGCCACCAAATTTTCTCAAGGCATGATCATGGCCTCATTCCTTTTTGATGTCAGAGCCTTGCACTCAGCAAGACTTGATCCCTGATAGGCTCAGTGTGAGCCATTCAACTTCACCAATAGACACGCTCTATTGGAAAATAAATAAACCCCAAAAAACTAACTAAACTAACAAGAAAGCCCTATTTTTAGGAGCTGCACACACAGCGTCAATTATCAACAACTACTGCGTTATAATATTTGTAAAAATTTTGCATAAATTGTAGATCTTTTGCCTTATAATATTTGTAAAAATTTTGCATAAATTGGAGATCTTGTTGAAAGAAGCAAAAATTGTAGATTAAAAATAGAAGAAAACCGAGCTATTGAATAATAAAAATGAAATTTGATCGTTATATTACAAATCTTTTTTTTATTTATACAAGATTGACAATTGTGTAAACTAAAGTTACAGTGATATACAAACTAGAATAAAACTAATATTCTCTAATTAGACGTAATATTTTTGGTAATCATCCTTAGTTACACAGTAATGAATGTATACAATCATCTATACTTACACTATTCAGAGTGAAATTAAACAGTTTCTCATCCATAAATTACAGATTTGAATAGAATGTGAACAAGAGGTTAGAATTAACAAACACTAACAATATTATTTTTGTTGACTATTGTGATATCGCTTGATAGTTCTAGATTCTCTTCTACAGCAGTGAGTTGTGTGCTTATAAGGATTGTTCCATCCAATAGTCAGCTATCTTTATCAGTTATATTAATGTTAGGTCTTTGTATCAATAAATTTAAGTATCATTTCAATTGCAAGTTTGTCTCTTCATAGACTTCACAAAATTGTAATTATATTATATTATTATTTATTTATTAATTTTAATATCTTAATAATACTATTTATTATTAGCTATTATTTTAAAAGGGGATGCATACTACAACTCTTTTGTTTCTATAAAATGGAATTTTCTTGTTATTATTCAAGGATTTTGAAAATTTGGTTGGGTAAAGTCTTTTTTGTAAAGTGTCAAGTTTAAGTGTCATAACAGGAAGTAGTAGTTTGTTCATATAAAACCTATTGTCCTTGATACACACACTTGGTTGTTCTGGAGAGTATTTTTGTTATATCCTATTGTTTCCCTATCATCTAAGTGTTGGAAATAATCAAGACTAACCAAGTTACTGAGAGGGGAGGGGTGAATCAGTAACTCTGAAACTTTTAAACATTTCTGCACATGTATATACTTTGACCATTCATTCATCTAATCTACTGCAAGCATGAAAA
>MU225328.1:620185-640203 GCA_018584345.1 Thuja plicata | reverse complement strand
GCCTCTGCCTCTGTTCTTAGGGTTAGAGTCTTGTCTTCTCTTATTCTTTTCTTCTACCTTCAGTGCCAACTGAAAACATTTTTGCACCGTAGTTGGTGTCCACAAACTTATCTCTTCTTGAATTTTTGCTCTCAAACCACCCATATACCGAGCAACTTTTACTGCTTCTTCTTCTTATACTCTTGATCTCAAACATAGTTTATGAAATTCTTCAGTGTATGCAGCCACATCCAAATATTTCTGTCTCAAACTCTGCCTCTTTCTATGAAGCTGAATCTCATAGTCTTCAGGAAGATAATTCTCCTTAATTTTTGACACCATAGTCTGCCAATTTACAATAGGCTTTTTACCTTCTCTTTCTCTTTCTTCTTGGATGAATTTCCACCAAGTTAAGGCTGCTCCTCTCAATCTATATTTAGAAACTTTCACTTTCTATGCTTCAGTCACTCCTTCACAATCAAAATGATTCTCCATTCCTTCAATCCATTCCATTACCAGTTCAGAATCCATTTTTCCACCGAAACTGGTACTCCATCCAATGCCTTTCCACCTAGTACTTTGATAGCCTTCAAGAATGGTTCTTCTGGCATAGGAGGGTCTAGTTCTAGTATAACATCCTCCTTTGCAATAGTTTTTCCTTTACTGGAACTCTCTGCTTCTCCAGCTACTTTATCAGCAATATCCTCCAGTTGTTTTCTCATTCACTCTAGAGTTTCCTCAAGGAGTCTATTTCTCTCCTTCTGCTCATTCACCTCTTTAGCCAACTCTACATTTGTCACCATGGCTGATTCTCCTACTGATTCCTCAGTACTTTGAAACATCTACAAGTTTCAAAACCAAATCTTTAACTAGGCTCTGATGCCAATCTGATGGGGAGGTCACCTTACTATCCTAGACTCCTACTCTCTTTTAGGAATCTTACCTTGGACCCTATTCACTTCAGGATCCTCTAGACTCACACTTGAGTCTCTTACGGTTATTCTCAGACCCTAACCAAAGGGACTTCTACACTCCCTCTCTCCTAGGTTTCCTACCCACCGAAAAGCTTCACTCTCTACCTTATCTTTCTCTTCATGACTGAATACAGTCAGTCATGCACCTCTCTTCTTCTATCTCTCTCTCCTACAAGTTCTCTAGCCGGACCATTTATCTCGCCTAGGACTTGTCTACAATTCTGACTAGCCTCTTCTCAATCTCAAACACAGGAACAGAAATAAAATACATGAGGGATGCTTCTTGACAGTCACACTCCATAGGATGGATTATCAGAGTCAAAAAGCATCCATGATACTTTACTGAATTCAAAATCCTACTCTACAGAAGTCTGCACACAAAAGAAGCACACACAGAAAACACAGGAAACTATATCTTTAATGAAAACCAGAAATTACAATGCAAATTGAAATCTTCTCTGCTAGTCTGTTTAGTCTCCAAATTCTCCAGCCTCTTTACAATTGTTCTTTCCTCCATTTTATATCTTGGCCTGTTCTTGATTTGTAACTGTTTCTGGCTACCTGTCTGCCTGAAGATTCTAACTACCTCGGCTCTTCATCTTCCTCCAGCAACTGTCATCCTTCTTAGCATGGTTGTCGATGTGGACAAAATTTTCCTCCGTGGCATTCTCTTTTTATCTTGGCATTTTCTTCCAATGTTGACAAGTCAAATCTTCCTTTAGTCGCGATATCGCAGTACTAATAAACTTCACTGCTTGTTATCCTGCGATCACGTGACTCACAGTCATCTCGTTGTCACAACACTTTTTGACTTAACCGCCTGTGATCTTGCAACCTTGCTACACTATTGTCGTGTCATCGCAACACTGAGTGACTTAACTGCTTGTGATCCCGTGACCTTGCTACACGTTGTTATCGCGTCATCGCAACACTGAGTGCCTTAACTGCCTGTGATCCTGTGACCTTGCTACACACTGTTGTCGTGTCATCACCACACTGAGTGACTTAACCGCCTGTGCATCTGTCGACTTGGCGACAAGCCTTAGTCATGTAATTGCAGACCATTTGATGCTAACCATGGATCATCTTCCGACTTGGTGACCAGCCTTTGTCGTGTCATCGAAGACTGTTTGATGCTAACCGCCGATCATCTTCTGACATGGCGACCAGCCTTTGTCGTGTCATCTTAGACTGTTTGATGCTAACTTCCGATCATCTCCAGACTTGGTGACCAGCCTTTGTTGTGTAATCACAGATTGTTTCACATTAACCGCTGATCATCTGCCGACTGCGTGACTGACCCGCTCTTTTGCTAGGAGTTAAGAACTGTTAATGTTTTAGGAAAAAGACTGGCTGCTAACTTTGATCTTCTCCCAGACCACCATTGCTAAACAGCTAGGGCTTCGGAGTGAAAACCCTAGGGTGCTCTGCACCATGCTCCTTGAACTGTTAATGTGTAACTTGAGTGATATGGCACATTGTATTCTTGTATTTGATCCCATGGTCTGAAGTTTCTTTTTTAAATAATTACTCTATTTGTCATCAGCTTGTTCTCTATATGATTTAATTTATTTCTTGAAATTTTTTTTACTGTCCTCTCTGCTTGTTGATAATTCCATGAGAGCTTGTTGTCCTTACTTTATGTTCATGATTATCATCTGCATTTCCCTTTGACTGAAAACATGATAATGCTTATGTGTCCCTTTGAATTCAATATTATGCTCTTTTTATTTGATTTGCATCATAACAACAATATTTTTTCTTGCTTGCTTGCATGGTCTTAAAGCACTGATAGGGCAGAAATGAACAAGAAATAGTTCATATTTCTTAGAACAATGATGGATCTCTAAAAATATCAGTCACTAATATGATGTAAATAGTCCTTGATATCTCTTGAACAATGAACATAATGTCTTCTATTTATCCATTTATCTTAGAGTTATTCTTGAACCTATGGTTGTTCACTAGAACTACATTATGCTTCAGATTATTGCATTGTGTCAAAATCCTTCCAAGCATTTGTTTATTTTCATTTTCTTGTTGATCAAAGATGTTGTTATTTTCCACATCCTACTCTATGATATTCCCATTTGAATATTGTTTCGATACAAATATTGCATGACCATGATTCATGTTGATCTCCACATGATAATCCTAATGACTTTTATCATTTTCATGTCAAGATGTCACTACTTGATTCCCTCTACTACATAGCAGCATTAATGATATGTCTTGATACTACCTTTTCATAAAATTCTAGTGCTTCTAATTAGATTAAACCATCTTTTGTAGATGTGGATTTCACCTTGTAGCATGATCTTTAGTTCCTTATGTATCTTGTAGCTACGATTATAATGATTCACCATGATTCTTGAAACATGTTCCTTATCACTCCTTTGATGCATTCTATTGTGACTGTCCCTATTTGATTTTACTACTCCTAAACTTGATATAATGCTTCGTTCTACTCAATTAGAGTTTGATTCTGAAGACATTTACTATTCATGTCCATGACATCAACTCAATAATGTGAATGATGAATGCCTTTCCAATCAAGCTCAAATACACTGGGCTCAACCCTTGTGGGAGTGCATTTGACCCCATGTGCTATACACAAAAGACACATGTATCTGTACATGAAATAAACAAGTTAGATAAACACTAGCATATGAATCTTGCTTTGATACTTCTTTTTTTCTAATATATCCATGATTAGCTAGCTGTTATTATGCATATGTGGAACATGTTGTATGTTTGAAGATGTAGGTATATGCAGTGTGTGATGACCCAAAATTTCTTAAGATCAATGATCTAACATCATTTCTTTTCTGAAATACAGGCATTTTAGCAACAACAAGGATGCAAAAGATGGATACAAGGCAAGCAAGAAGACTAGAGACAAGACACAACAACTCAGATTAGACTTGTCATCAAAAAATGATGAGTCACCCATCACTACCTATGCCTTTATTTCTTATAGAATCTTAAAATGTACAATGTTTCTTTTCATGTGCATCATAATGGTTAGTCTCATAACTTGTGTGAGACATTATTCATTTGCATCATTAATAAATATCACATTTCTGAAAATTCTTTGTTCTCTCTCCTATTTCATATGCATCTACATAATGCAATGTAACATTTGTAATCTTTTGTTCCTTTCTTTATGAACATTAATGTGGTTCAGTAGAGTTAAAAATGTACTTTATTTATTTTTAAAAGACAAATGCTCCACATGATTGATCTTATTAGCAAAAAACAATAGCAGTCACCAAGGTAGATTCTAGGTTAGTATTTTCCTATTTTCATGTTAATGTTGCAGTTAATAAAATTATCCCTAAATTTTTACACTGTAATCTAAACTGGGAAGTGGAAACAAGCACTGGTATCTGAAAATGCCACGGTATTCTATCAAAAGTGTAACAAATTGAGTCATGGGATTTTTTATTTTAAAGCTCAAGAGTAGGAAAAACTAAAGGGTATCTCTACCTCTCATTTAAGGGTCGTTGTACCTCCAGAGGTTGGGGATTTTGATTCTAATAGAGATTAATATCCCTTCATGGATGGGCTATTAAAGCTATTGGGAACCCCTAAGAAAGATGACTAAGGGAAGGATCCAACTGGTACTTTGGAATAGACTAATTCTCTGGAGGAGGGGAAATACCACCTACTATACCACATTCAGTGCAATCCCCCTAGTGCCATAAGTGTTGACACTTCATCCAAACCACTACTCACACCTTTACCTATAAGAAAAATCTTCTCATCACCAATATAATCAACTAGTACCCCGACAGGTGATGATGGGTGGATGATTGAGGAAAAAAGAAGGTTGATGTTGGAGCTAACACTAAGGTTGGTGGACCATCACAATGTTTCATAAGGCAAAGAGAAGTAACAAGGGAAATCACCAATGAAAGATAGAGGACCCTAGACTCCACAACCAGGGAAAATAAATGAAGTCCATCTCATGGAACATTAGGGGGTTGAATGGCTCCCAAAAACAATTTTCCCTAAATTAATGTATTCTAGAAAATAACATTTATGTTCTTCTCCTTCAAGAAATAAAGATGACAAAAAATTTCTTCAGTGCTCTTCTGAGGGTTTTGTGGCTGGGATCTCACTTTTTTATGACTTAAGAAAATGGTGCTTCTGGTGGTATTACCACCATGTGGAATTCATAAAAGGTTGAGGGGGAGTTCACCTTCTCTAATCAGGATGTCTTTATTACTAAATTAATTTTCGGATGATCATGTTTGGTTCATGGGTAATGTTTATGCACCCAAATCCCAAATTAGAAAGAATTAGAATTATAATGATATCTCATCCCTTATCCAACAATTTAGTACCTCATAGTGGCTCCTTGTTGGCGACTTCAACTCACTTCTTTTTCCCTTGAAAAATATGGGTGGTCTTGAGGAATATATGAATAGTATCATGGACTTATTAGGATTCATTAATGTTAAGGGTCTGATTGACTTTGATCTAACTGAATAATTTTTCACTTGGTCAAACCATAGGAAAGGTATGGACCACATACAAGTTAGGCTTGATAGACTTTTCTCTACTAACTAGGACATAAGATTCAACTCATTTTTTACTACTCTCCCTCAAACAGTTTCTCATCATAATCCCTTTTTACTAGACTAGAAGAATCGATTGCAAAAGGGAATAACTCACTTCACTATGAAATCACATGGAACACTCACCTATACTTCCATATTTTGGGACTCACCTATGTCAGGAACTCTAATGTATTGTGTGGTTAAAAAAATAAACATTGTTAGAAGGAATCTGAAAAGATGGAACATGTTCAAATTTGGGGATTTTTTTTGTAGAAAAAATAAATCTGTATGAAGTTGGCCTCTATTTAAGAATCAATTGCCAAGGGTGGCATTTTAGTGACACCACATGTAGAAGAGGAATTTTTGAGATCCAAATGAAAATTTATCCAGTATAGGGAGGAAATATTTTGGAAGTAGAGGTCTAGAGTCTAGTGTTTGAAATATAGGGATTAGGAACTCAACCTTCTCTCATCACTTAGCTAGCACACATAAGAAAATAAACACCATTATTAGCATTAGAGATGAACATAATGAGGTCATTATTTAGGATAAGAAGCTAGGTCTCTTGGTCTCATATTACTTTTTCTAGACCTTTGGAGATGATAATTATGTTATTGATAGTGTTTTGGAAGCCCAACTATTAGATTGTCTCCCAAGGGTTATTACTGTGGCTAACAATACACACTTCATAGCCCCGATTACTATGGAAGAAGTTAGAAGTGTCACCTTTTCTATGGGTTATTTCAAGGCCCCAGACTTGGATGGTTTCCCTCTAGATTTTTTTAGGAATTATGGGATATAGTTGGCTTGAATGTGATTGTTGCTACTAGAGATTTCTTCAGAATGACCAAACTTCTTATAGAAATGAATTTCTCTTTCATTGCTCTAATCCCTAAAATTTAGAAGCCCCTCTCTCTTCATAACTTTAGGATGATAAGCCTTTGTAATAGGACTTATAAAATCCTTTCTAAAGTCTTGGTTAAAATAATTAAACCCATGCTAGAGTCCATTCTTATCAATTATAACAAAACAAGGTTTTGTCCTTGGGAGACCAATTCTTGATGCAACCATTATTACCCATGAATCTTTTCACTCCATGGAGAAATGTAGGATACCAAGGATGACATTCATATTAGACATATCCAAAGCATACGACAGAGTCAAATGAGACTTTCATTTCAAATTTCTAGAAATGTTTGGCTTTGACATAAGGGTGATTGCCCTAATCAAGGAATGTGTAACCATGTTCCTTGGTTAATGGTGTGCTCAAGAATTTTTTGGTGACACTAGAGGTATTAGGAAAGGTGATCCCTTATCCTCATAAATATCTATTATGTTGGCAGAAGTTCTATGGAGAAATTTCTTGTGAATGATTAATGAGAATAAACTCCTTGGGACGTTCCTTGCTTCCACCCTGCCCCTTGTTGTCTTGCAATAGTGTGTTGCTGACACAATCATTTTTGGTATTGCTTTAGTGATTGAAGCTAGAGCTTATAAATTATTAAATTGATTAGATTTCCACAATCCATTGAATTTGAGCTTTGATTTCTGGGTTTTTGATTGTGTGTATTTTTAAGCATCAACGTTTCGGATCACACTCCGTGATCCATCATTAGGATGTAAGAGCAATAAGGATGTGTTGGAACAAAATATCAACTATGTCAAAAGAAAAATTTATTTCTTCAACACCCTTGACAATCTCTAGAAAAAAATCAAGAATATTCTTGGATGTCAATGTATAAATCCCTAATACTTATCTTTGGTTAAATGAGACTCTTTTTGCTAGCTAAAGTTAATGGGAGGGTTGGGAATCAGAAAAATTTATCATCTTAACAAAGCCCTTCTTTCAAAGGTTAGATGGAACCTTACTGGAGATAAAGCCACTTGGTGTGACACCATGTCTACAAAATACTTAAACATGGAAAGGTTCTACTAATTCCTGAATATGCAGGGGCTTCCCACTGGGTCCATGATATAGAATAACATCCTTAATGGTGGAACTATATTACAACAAGGCTTGAAATGACAGGTTGGTGATGACTAGATGATTCATTTCTAGGATGATACTTGGTTGGATGATATGCCATTATCCTCTCAACCAACCTATCAAGATCTCTATGAGGTTTCTAAATGTTTCTTTGGTGTTTGGGTGGATAACTACATTGATCACTTTATATCCTAGAAAAATATTCCACTTTGTTGTTAGGACCTTCAGTAATTGATGCCTCTAGCATTGGACTTACAAAGGAAACTCAAGGAAGAGAGAATTATGATGTTCCCTAGAGATTATAGCTTTGTATGGAAAAGGAATATCAGTGGCAAATTCATGGTGAAGTTTGCCTATCTACTGCTTATCTGTGAGGGTAATTATGAAAAATTATGGAAAATAGTATGGAACACCCAAGTTATCCCTAAGGTTAACCTATTCTAGTGGATAGTTATGCACAAAAAAATCCTTACACATGACAATCTCACTAATCCTAAATTCTAGCTGCCAAACCACTATGTCCTCTACAAATAGAATAAGGATTCTATTGATCATCTATACTTGAATTCACAAAGGGATCAATAAATAGGTTCTTGACTCAACTCAGGGATTAGACATCCTATCTGAGAATCTATCTTTATTGTTATGAAGGCTCATTTAATCATCAATCCAGGGACATATTACTTGAAATGGATCTACAAGATATATGCACTAAGTGCCTGCTCAAGCCATGCTATATATGAAGCTGCAAGAATAGAGAGTTGAAAGAAAAACTAATCATTGGACGTAGGAAGAAAATAATTAGAAAGTAACTAAACTAAAACAGTAATGCTGAGAAAAAATGGTAATGCTCAATTCACAAAACTTTAACTATTATGTCTGCTTTGGCTGCAGGAATAGGCAAATCCTAGAATAAAAACTAAAAGCTGCAAGAAATGAAACTAATACTACTAAGGATTAATCAAAAAGTGATCCCCCTTGGATGAGTATCAAAAATTCAATTACATGAAATGGATCTTCAACACTTCATTATTGTATTCATGTGAAATTAAGTATGTATGTATTCATAAATCTTGAAACAAGGACAGAGTACACTATCTCAATATTAACTGTATCAAAGTTAACTATTTCCCTCTCTCATGCATTTGAGTAGTTCTTATTTATAAACTAGGAAATATAACTGCTAACTGATCACACTAAGAGAATAGGTGGATACATTATTGCAACAAATAAGGAGTGAAAACATCCATAAAGATAGGAAAAAGAACGGTTTCAACGAATATGAAGAACATATCCAACTTCCCACTACTTCCTACATTTTCTCAGTATTAAGAACATCATCTTGACTTAATCTTTTCCTAGTTTTCGCCAACTTTATTGTCAAACTTGTTTCATCATTTTTCCTTTAGATGCAGGACTAGGTCTTCATGGATAGACATATGGATGGGTGCTCGATTATGCTTCCTTCAATGAACTGATCTGCATCATAAATTTTTAATAGGAACAAGTTGACACATATCCAACATAACATGCAACAAATATTCATTCACCATATGATTAACTATTCATTGAAACATAACTGCAGATTATCATATATAAGTATATAGCATTTAAAAATAAATTAATGTTCAACCATATTTGTCTAAATTTATAAAATCCCAAACCGCGAGACTAAATTTCATGTGGTTGCATGCCACTAACCTAACCAAACAATAAACAAATCTTTGAGGATATAAAACAAAGTGTAGTGAACAAGAAACAAAGTGTATGAAAGAATTATCCTATAATTAGCAAAAGGTTATCAAAATAATGAAAAATCCTCATCCTATCAATATTCTCATACATTGTCCTTTCACATATGACTTGTAGAAAAAAGATTTGTAGTTATTCCAAAATGATTGGGTTATGAATAAACAGGTCCAAAAAAATTATGTTAATTGGGACAAGACCTCTTTCAATCCCCTTATTAGAAAAATTTGGCAAAAAAACTCCTTTGCATCTAATTTGGATAGTTTGGAAGGAGATAAATAACTAAATATTCTAGGGTGTGGAATGCTTTCCTGATGTTTTTTTCCATATTTTTCATGGAATGTTGTTAGACAATTTGACTATCACAACATGGTCTTGACCCCCCATCCTCCCCCTCTCCTCTTGATCACCAATTGGAAGGAATTGGAGCCTCCCATGTTATTATGAGAAGTTTGACTTTTCCTAAAAGATAAAAAAGAAAACTGCAAAATATACCCCTTTTATGCTTGACTAGTCCAAGCTCAATTTTGATGGTACTGCGAAGCACTCTTAGGGGATGGATTCTACCAGAGGGTTAATAATAATGAACATCAATCATTTTGATGTATTCTATAGTGGTGCACTACCCAAACATATAAATAAACAAGCAGAGGGAATGAGCCTTCTCTTGGGGATTAAGGTTGTACTCTTTATTAGTATTAGAACCCTTTCAACTAAAGGGGAATCCATGATCATCATTGACGCTATTTGTTAGATAATTTTATTGAAGAATCCTAATGAAGCATTTATCCTTGACTCTATGATTCCCAATTCTTGATTCAACAAGTAAAATTCTAATTAATAAGGATCAAATCATTCTTCACTTTGAGCTCCACAGACTCAGGTGGGTGTACCTTTCATGATTTACTGTTTACCAATAAATTAGATAGTGGATTATTTTCTAGTAATGATCAACTAATGCCTTTTACTACAACTATTGATAACACATCTTGAAGATGCTAATAATTAACCTTATGCAGAACTTTACAAGCCAAAATATGCACTTGAAAAGAGCAAATATTAATGTTATAAGTATTCTCATCCTTCTTCTCTTCGAGTTTCAAAATCAGGAAAGAGTACCTAATGATTTACCTCTTCAAGGAATCAACAATAATGTCTGTATTCTTCAATACATATCATAAAAATCTATGTTCTTAAATAGAAAATGAAAAATTGTTTATAAATTTAATGGATTGATGATGATAACTACTTGACTAGTAGAGACCAGTGTCTAATCTAGGGAAAAGAGTCAAAAGAAGATATATTCATAGAAACCTTTTAATAAGAACATAGTTAGAATCCAAATGAAATGCCTTACAGATCATCTTTTCATTCCCATACCTATGTATCAAATTCTCATGAAAATATTTAACCCTTTGAAACTACCCTTAAGAATAAACCCAAATGAAATGCCTTATAGATCATCTTGTCATTCCCATACCTATGTATCAAATTCTCATGAAAATATTTAACCCTTTGAAACTACCCTTAAGAATAAACCCTCCCTTAGAAGAAACTTAAGAACAATCTTACATCTACCTTGTAAACAATATATTAAAATTTTCCTTACAAACTCAATACACAAGAATTTAAATATAAACACATGAAGACATAAAATATATGCAAAAGGAATCCCACTATATTTTATTAAAATTTCTCTGTTTCAATACATTCACAATGACCAAATTCTTAAACCAACTGAAAAATCAGAAAACTCCTTCGCAGTTGTGAATTCACCATCCTTAACAAATACATTAAAACTTTTTAGTTATAGTATACACTAGCCATCTTGGAATCATATAAGAAACATGATGCAACAAGCTTTGGATGGGTAGGAAAATCAAAAATTACTAGAAGACAAAAAATAGTTATAATCTCCAGTTGATGGAGGAAGAAAACTTGAGTATCTCCTTTGCAATCATTCCAAATCTTTTACAGTTCACAACTTTGCCTACAGATATTTAGGATAACTTCTGAAATTTTTTATGAGACATAGTGACCGCCAATATAGGCTAACATACACTATTCTTTGTGATAATTACCCCCCCTGTGCTCATTGATCAGGTGCCAAGTGACACTTCATCCTTCATCGACTTCCTCCATGTATATTATTGATGGCTTCTTCTTCTTGGGCTTGGTGTTGTTGTCCCATAATGTGACTTCATCATCTATTAGCCAATTGAATCTTTTGATACTCTACAACTGCTTTAGTTGCCTCTCCCACCTAGCATTAGTAATAGCCCTTACATCTCCAAAAAACTTGAAAAAGTCTGTTTCATCTTTGAATACTTCATATAGGGATTTATTAAACTTGTCCATATCCAAAACATTTTCCTCTACTAGGAAGACCTCTTTTTCTAGTAACAAGGTGTCAAATTATCTCTTCCACTCCTCAAGAGCTTTCACCTCATCATTTTCATTTCTAATATGAGGGATGAATTTCCTAAAATCGAGACCAAACATAGCTAATATTGATTGAACTTGATTTGCCTTTCTTTTGAAAAAGGACAAGGTTGTTGCAACTTGTTCAATCATCTCTCCAACTTGACACACTAATTTAGGGATATGTGGCCGATGTAGTTGCAATGCTTCTACTCTCTCAAATTTATGCAGGAGCATCTTTAGTCATTGGTGATCCTACTCAACCAAAAACATGTTTTTTTTGTGCTTTAGTTTGTTTGGAGGCTGCTCGAGAATTTCTTTGTTGCTCGGTTCTGTCACTTGGGCATGCTTGTCTCTGTTGCTTAGGTTTCTCTTTTTATGCTCGGGTTCTATTTCCTGTTGTTCACAGTGTTCCTTGCCCGATTCACTCTGTTTCTCAATCAACCTTTGTCTGGGATGCTTATTTTGGAATTGGATCTGGTGGCTGACTTCTTCAGTTAATTTTCATGGATTAATTGATTTGAGGTCTCTCATTGGGATTTGTGTGGACCTAAATATGGGTCTTACTTATGGATTTGAGCATCGACCTCTCTTGGTGGACTCTTGTATGTATATTTGTTTCTATTTTTTTATCTTAGGTTGTTCAGTATTAGTTTTAGAATAGGATTGGAGATCAGATTATCTGTTAGAAGGTCTATGACCTCGCATATATGAAAAAAAAATTGTAATTCTTTGAATATATGGCCAAAACCAGAAAGGCCTTATAGACCGACATGTAATGAGTTTGATCAATTAATGGAAAGGAGCTCTTTTTTTTCTTCTCTCACTATTTTTTATTTGTTTTTGCATTGTGTTGGCAAGATGGTTGGTAGTTGGGAGAGCCTTTGGCCCCATTATCATCTTCTCCTTGTTTCAAGTGGTATTAGAGGATTCATAAGATCTAAGTTCCTCTTGTAAACCCTAACCCTAGTTGTTATTGTTGTGGGGTAGAAGATTTTGATTTGACCTACAATTGTAAAGGGATTCAAGATGGTTCATGTGAGAGGAAATGTAGATCCAGGTCTAGCCGATATGCTTAGATAGATGGATGTAGGATTGGAAGTTGTTGAGATAGCCCAGCGTAGAGGAAGACATCTTGAGGATGTTAGTGATGATGAATTGGAAGAGTTTCAAGGTGAAGTTGCACCTGCACCTATGATGAATCAGGAAGAAGAGTGATTCCTAAGAGCTTTGACAAGTTTGAATTCCACACCTTAGTTTAAACCCCCTGAGTATAGTGGAAAATTGGATTCTGATGAATTGAGTGACTAGATAACTAAGATGGAAAAGTATTTTGAATGTGAGAATGTAGCAAAGGATAAGAAGGTGAAAATTGCGAGCACTAAATTGAAAGGTCATGCATCCTTATAGTGGGAACATCTGCAATTGGATCAAAAGAAGAAAGGTAAAGACAAAATCAAGGTATGGGATAAGATGGTAAACAAATTGAAAGGAAAGTTTCTACCTTGTGATTATCAGATTAACCTAATCAAGTGAATACAAAGTTTGAAGCAGAAAGACAAATCAGTAAAAGACTACATTAAAGAATTCTATAGATTGGACATCAAATCTCGACATGCTAAAGATGAGGTGGAAAGAGTGGAAAGATACCTAAACGGATTGAGAAGTTCCATACAAGATGAGATCAGTTTGGTCAAGATCAAAGGCATTGATGAGGCATATCAATTTTCCCTAATAGTTGAGTAAAAGTTGAACAGGAGATATGAATAAAGACAAAGAGGTAGAGGTGGTAGATTCCCTAGAGGAAGAGGTAGATCTCATGGTGAAAATAGTAGATCTAAATCAGACAAGTCAATTTTAGACACATCTCAAGACAAAGGAAAGACTTAATGGAAAGGTGGAATTGTTGGCAAGTGATCAATTTGGGTAATGTGATTCACTTTTTGGTTGTCATTTATGGCAACACATCTAGGTTGAATATTTATTGTTTCAAAGTTAAGTTTTGGTATGTCCACAATTGACTAAGTACAGGAACAGAGGTACAGTATTGTTTTGGATATCAAAGACATAGATTGATCAATTAAGGCATGCGAGCTTAGTGGAAGACAGTATGAAGTATGTTTGACATACACCTAAGATCGATTTGGATTTGGTTAAGTGTATGATAAGTTATAAGGATTTGAAGATAGACAGATAGCAAAGAACAACAACACAGAGTAGTTGGACAGCAGCGAAGAATAAGGGAGTATGACTTGGACTCCAGGGAATCAAAGTTGTATTTTTGTTATTGATAGTCTATACTTTGATTATGCAATAGCACTGACTATGAATTTGATATTTACTATATTAAATATATTTTGTATTGAAGGCCGACTAAGTATTGTTTGTAATATTCATTCTGAGAGCCGACTTTGTAAAGACAAAAGATATATATGTAAGATCTTTTTTTGTAAAGTGTATATGTGTGGCACATGTAAAAGAGTAAAGTGAAGAGCATACATGTGAATGGTAGAGAAGAGAATGGCAGAGTTATAAAGGAACTATCAAAGCATATGTGATGCTTGTTTTTGTTCATGACAGAGAACCTTTTGTAACAGAATTACATTGTAAGAGTTGTAAGCTCATTGGCCCCAAACAGGGTGTTGTGAAGCTTTAACAGGGTTGTTATTCCTCTTACAAGGAAATTTACTATGTAATATTCAGCTCCTAATAGGGCTAGGTCTCCTTACAAGGATATTATACTTTAGTTCATGCTTGTGGGTATCATCCCCACCGGGGTTTTCCCTTGGCTAGGGTTTCCTCGTAAACAAATCATGGTGTTATGAGTTATATGTTATTTTTTTATGTTCTTTCCTTTACGGAAATTATATGGTTAATGTTCAAGCGGTTAAATAATTTAATCAACTGTTATAATACTGATTCACCCCCCCTCTCAGTATTATTCAATCCTAACAATTGGTATCAGAGCTTTTGGCCCTTGGAGAGAAAGCCTAACAACTTAAGGGAGATCATAATGGATTTGAATAGTTTATAGGAGAACTTTGAAGATGCACTTGAAGACTTTGATAATGCTAAAGTAGAAAATGGTGAATTGAAGTTCAACATCCAAAGAGCTGATAAATTCCTAAAGAAACTGAAAGAACAACTTGAACTTTCCAGAAGTTAGAGAGAAGATCTTGTGGTTCAAATAAAAGAAGACTCAGATGTGGACAATTTAGATCAGGTGAAGCTACTAAAAGAAGAGATTGAGACTCTGAATCTTGAGAACAAGAATATGGATAAAGAAATACAAGTACAGGAGGATGCTAAGAAGAAATCTGATGAAACCTTGAACAATACATTGAATCAGATGAAAGATGAAGCTAACAGCTACAAGAACAAATACTTAGAATTGGAGAAACATAGTCAGATTGTGAAAAATGAACTTACTGAAGTAAAGAAACATATTGAGAAACTTCACACATGTAGTGATTTGATTGATGAACAACTAGACAAGCAAAAACATATAGGTGACATGATTGGTATTGGCTTCAATGAAGCTAAATATTCAAAGAATCAAGAAGAGAAATCAGTTGAGAAGATTAATGCTGAGAAACCATCTATTGAAGAGCCTACACAATAGATCAGACCTTTTAGAGGCAGATGCTTTGGCTACAACAGATTTGGACACATGAAGAAAGATTTCAGAGGTAATACCCCTTTTAGAACATTTTCTAGTTATTGTTTTAACTGTAATGGATATGGGCACAAGAAGACAGAATGCAGAAAATCTGGTTATAGACAAGACAATGGAAGAGAACCTACAATGAAACCTACATGCTACAAATGTAACCACATTGGGCATATTGCGAAGTACTATAAGTTACAAGTTAATCAAGAAAGAAGACCTCCTATATGTTACAAATGCAATAATCCAGGACATATAGCAAAGTTTTGCAGGTATAATGGAGTATATAACAGAAGAACACCACCTCCTATGAAACCTCTGAAGAATGATAATGGAAAGAGAATTGTAGATGTGAAGAGTGATTTTGAAAATTGTTTTAAGAAAGTAGAAGACAACAACAATGGTAAGATATGGAAGATTAAAGAAACTAGTGAGACAACAATTCAGGGAGAGTCAATAGATGCTACTAGATCTTCGCCTGAAGGTAGCAAGACAAAATCGACCTAATCGGTTGATAATGGCCTTAGGGGAGCATTAAATGCAACTTATCAAAATTTATCCTTCCCCGCAAATCATGTGGTGATCTCATGCGAGCTTGGGCATATGTTGAGCTGACATTGTGTATTATATATCTAAAAGTGCATCATCAACCAGCTTGTATATTTTGATCGCAAGACTTAGCAGCCGACCAGACAGTTTGGAGTAAAAAAATAAAATTTATAACCTAACATGTATAAAGCACCATGTTATGATCTATCTTTCTATCATTGACAAGGAGCGAGCTGAGAAGATCAGAGGTCAGAAGTATTCAGACATTTCTACACCTGTTGTGTGTGATCGATCGAAGCATAAACTCAGATTTTTGCATGTGAAAGGTATTCTACATTATCTAAGCTATTTATGCACCTATGATTTTTGATGTTGTTGATCATCCTAGATACAAATTCAAGAAACATCCTTTTAATTTGTGTGAAGAGGATCCAGAAGGAGCATTTTCACAGACCCCTCATGCCCTATTGCACGTAGAAGACATCAGGGCTTATATACATTGTAAGTATGACACATTAGGAGAGGATGATTATAGAGCCTCCCTCATTTCCCTTTTATGATTGAAATTCTGAGAGGTGTAGATTGAGTTATTATTGTAGTTGACTAGGTAGAACCCTTGTGAGACTGTACCTCAGGGCAATCTATGTCTACTTGAGTTAGGTGAACTGCCTTAGACTTGAGATGTATTTTGAAATCCTGCTAAGATAAGACTATTTGAGATGAGTTTTTAAAGTTATTTAAATCTAGTGAAAGGCCTTTATGTGAATTATGTATGATACATTATGGATTTGTACTTTATTAGATCAGACTGGATTTGATCATTTAGACTCTGGATGTGTAGTATCTTATGATGCTCATGATGATTAGTTTTATGATATAATTATGGTTTTTCTTTTATGGTTATTTGGATTTAATGAATATATAGTGGATTATATATGCTTAGGTGACTTATTAGGAAATTGTTATTAGATTCAGTTATGATGCAATGAGATTTCTATTGTGCAATGAAAGTTAAATGCTTAAATGATGTTATTAATACATATGATCTTAGAAGTTAAATTGAGTTTGTATATATTTCATAAAGGTTTCGAATAATGTATATTTCATTATGATGTATATTATATTTTTTTGGCCTACTGATATTCAGATTTAGTGTGCAGGAAATTTGACCATGGTATTAAAATCGGGGAGCCAAATCTAGGTCTATGTAAAATTCAGTTAAAGCCAAGGTTGTGTCTAATGAGAGACGAGACCTCATTGTATCATGTTTAATGTTTGTAAACATAAATGTGTGCTTTATTTTATTTATTTTAAAATTGTATATGTTATTCTCATGTGAAATGTGCCCAAGTGGATATGTCATGTGTCTAGTGATGTGTAAATGTGTGTGTGTGTGTGTCACTTGACACTTGTGTTGTGTACATGTGGCCATGACATTTCCACTTGAGGATTGGGTGCCCACCTACCTAGGTTAGTACCATAGTGAATCCTCATGTAAATCCCTTGGTTTGGGAGCTTGAGGCTTGGTCTTATCACTTGATTTTCGTGGGTAAGCTTTTAAGGCAATTTTAAGAGGCTAGAAAGGTACCTAGGGGTGTGTTTGGGCTATTTTTAGGAAGCTTATATGATATACCTATGTGTTGGGTCTTTTTTAACCTTAAGGCCACCTAGAATTGTGTCTTGAGCCCTTCCAAAAGTTGGTTTTCCAAGATGGACAAAAATCAAATTTTGAAAAGGCTTTGTCTCGGTTAGACAACCCTTCCTTTTGGGTGCTTAGACTTTGATCACTTTTGGGATTACCTTTTTAGAACCCATTTTTCAAAATCTTATAAGGAGCTTAGGGAAGAGAAACAAATGAGAAGCCTTCTCTTTCCCCAAGAGTTTCTAGTGGCATTTTTAGTGGAAACTCTCCATGTTGGAGAGTTTGAACATCCACTCTCTATCTTAGAGACATGGCTAATTTTGGAGAAGCTGGGAGAAGGAGACTTGGGAAAGAGGGAGCTCTTCATTCAAATTTCTTCCTTAAGCTTGGATCTAGGTTGGTGGAACTAACATTGTATGCTTGTTGTATTCACTTGTTTTTCATATTGGTAGTACCATTATATTGGTTTGAAAATTACTTGTTGTAAGCAATCCTTTCATGTTAGTATATGTGTGGTGACGGAGATTTTAAGTTTGGTTTCTTTCTTGTATTGTGATGTTCTTTTGTGCTGTGTTGAATGCATTTATGAATGGGAGTCTCAAGGTCCACTCACCCTTGGGAGGGAAGAGTAGCCTTGGGGGTAAAGGTATAGTGACTATCCATGGGTGTAGAGTCTCTCCTCAAGGAGGAGAGGGAGAAAACATGGGGTATGGGCTCCATGAAGTCAATCTATCTTTTTATTTTGGGGGTCATAAGGGATTTTTTTTTATGGCTTAAAGCCTTGGGGGGCATAAGGGAGTTGTTGTGCACTTGGAAGGAGATGAGAAGATGTTGTCTTTGATGCCTTGTGAAGGTTTTGTTGTTGTTTTCTTTGGATGAATTTCTCCCCTTGGGTACTTGGTCCACTTCACCCCATTGTTGGGTCAATATGTGACCCATTGTGACAGCCATGGTTGGGAGATTTTTTGTGTATTTTTATTTCCAATCTTTTTTGTTTCTTGCATGTATGTTTCCTACCTATGTTTGGTTCCCCAAGCTCGGGGGTGGCCTCTTAGAGGCCTAGGATGGGAGGTGAGCATCCCATGGTCAAGCTCAAAGTTTTATTACAGGTCTTGGTTGTATCATGTATTCTTGTAGAGTTGAAGAACAAGAAGCTTGAGTTAGAGAGGACTTGTATACTCGTCATCTTATTTTATGGTGTAGCCAATGTGACAGATTTTCTTGTAAAGAAAAGAAATGCTTTGTAAATTTCATGAAGTAAAATGAAAGGGATCTATTGAAAAATTTATTTGAATGTTTCAAATTATTTGTAAGAGAAATATAGTGAGAAAGGAAAAGTGATATTGAATGTATTTTATTTAATCTATCATTTTATTGAAAGTTAATAAAGAGAGATACTTCTACTTTTTTTTATCTTTATGTGCAAGTAAAGGGAAAAATATATGTCAATCTTTTAATGATAATATTTTTCTTTTCCTATTAAATGCTTTCAAATGTAAGTCAATAAACATGCATCCCTTTGTGTTATTATTCTATTTATTATTATGACTCCCAAATAAATAAATAAATCTGCATATATGTTTGAGTTTTTATCATTCAGTTTCAACAACTCATTTTTCTACAATAGTTATGTAAATGGAATACTTCTCCATGATTAATATAAATATGTTCTATTATATTATATATTTATCTTATGTATTTATCACTCTATTTATTTATAGAATAGAAAACTAAACATAAATACATATTTTGACATACATATATTTATATTCATTTATGGACATGCAAGTATGGACTTATCTCTTATATTCCTCATCTATAAATAAATGAATAAAGAAATCTAAATTTATTCATTACTCTTTTAGTTGTCTTTTATGTAAAAATTTGCAAATCTGATTTATCTACATGGCTGCAACTGTTTATACTATGTAAAAATTATGCAAGTCTATTTATACTGTGTAAAAATATGCAAGTTTGTTTATACTATGTAAAAATATGCAAGTCTGATTTATCTACATGACTACAATTGTTTATACAATCAATGAAATTTTGAAAAGGGAAATCTAAGTTTATTCATCACTCTTCTAGTTGGCTTTTAATGTAAAAAAATTCTGCACATTTAAAAGTAAATATATTTATTACATGTATATAGTTTTTTTTATATATATTTAAACTACTCTGATTTTGTATAGAGAACTAGACTCTTTTTATATATTTAAACTATTCCAATTTTTGTATGCAAAACTAGACTGAATTTATATATGTGAATATATAACTGAATGTTTTAAAAAAGAAAAAATGATAAATAAACACATTTTGATCAAATAAACAATATGCTATAATTCCTTTTTATTTATTTTAACAAAACTAAGCAAATGTAATTAAATAAATTAAAAAAAAAAAAACACTGGTTTTAAAAAACAAAAATAAACTTTTAAGTGGCAGCGGTGGGAGCCATTCCCCACCGCCCTACCCTAAGGTAGGC
>MU225328.1:577910-619872 GCA_018584345.1 Thuja plicata | reverse complement strand
TATATATATATATATGCATGTCGTTGCATATATATTTATATATATATAAATATATGAATCTTTCATGGCCTTCATTCTTCCATACCTGCAACATACATCAAGAAGAAACAAAAAAAAAATAGAGAGACGAAGATCTAGGGTTTGAAATGGTAAAAGAGAAAGAGGAATAAGAAGGAAAGATGAGAAGAGAAACAACATTTTAGGTTTTGAAATTTCTCCCTTAACCCTAATTTCAAAATTAGGGTTAGGGATTGAGCAAGTGGACTTTCCAAATAAACGATTTAATGTAAATTTGATTTTTGATAAGAGGGAATTCTTTTTTTTTTCCATTTATATTTGATTTTTTTTAACTCTTTTAATTGTTTAATTTAAAATATCTTAAGAGTGAGCTTTTTGGTATTAAAATAGTGTTTCAATATTTTTGGGGATTTTCAATTTGTTTTAGGTGGGAATTCTTTCCCCAAATATACTTTAGATTTTTATATTAGTTATATTTTGATTGTTTAATTTATAAAGATAAATGAGATAATTAAGGAATATTATTAGGTTTAATGAAATAAATACTAGTTGGCATAGATTAGATTATTTTTATTATCCAATTATTTAAATATTAATCTTTTAGAAATTATGAGTTAGAAATTAAAGTGAGTATTTAACAAAACATTTTAAAAGATGTAAATTAGCAATTTATTGTGCTTATAGACTTTATGTTAAACGAATAATGGTGGAAGAAATTTTAGATTGAAATTTTAATTAAAATAAATTTAAAATTTGATAATTATCAATACATATTAAATGAATGAATTTTATTAAACCTTTAATGTGAATTCTTTATAAAGGTTAATGAACAAATTTTAAATAATGTATGCAACATTAATGTTGAGAATATAGTATCCTACTTAGTTGAAATATTAAAATAGAATATGTTGGAATAATGTAAATTTCTATATTAAATTTTTAAATAAGTAGATTTATTAATCACTGCTTGAACCATCATACACCTCTTTAATAGGGAGGAAGTTTACCTAGTGTAACTCGAATCTTTTAAATCGATTAGGAGAATAACTACCACTTCTTCATACTCTATTAAAAGAGTATTTGAATTAAATTATATCAACTTTATTAATGTTATATTAAATGGTAATTAAGACACCTACTCTAAAGGAAAATGTAATACAACAAGATAATTGACTATTTAATAGTTTAATTCTTTCCTCAAGATGTGATTAGGACTAGACCCTATCTGGTGATTTATCAAATTGAACCTAGATACTTATCAATTGGGTTGAGGGATGTAGACATGTGGTCATGATTCCCCTTGATCCTAAAAGAGACTCTTGCTACTAACGTAACCTAACTCATTAACTATGTAATCATTAAAGCTACATAGTAAACTTGGGAACCTCGCAACTGAAAACAATATTGCATTTATTCTTTTTCAACAAAAAATTATTGCATTTTTGGACGTAAGTTTTGGGCATGACAATGATATACTCACTGAAATGGAAGATATGACTGAGAATGGAGTCATGAAGGAAGAATGGAAACATGTTAGTCAATTAAGAATAATGAAGATTGTGGACTTGTGTGACTTCAATGAAAATGAATGGTTTAAAATACTTATGAGCATGATTCATGACCAATTCATATGGATTGGTAGCCAACCTGTGAAGATATGCAGTGACCTGATTCATGAGATTACTGGTTTAGACAACACTGGAATTATACCCGTTGCGGAGAAACATGTCAAGAAGGAATTCGAAACCCTAACACACTCAAAGTGGGACAGAAGGGCAAAGGGAAATTATAGTAAATGATATTTTCCAACAAGATGTAAGGTTGATTGCAATGATACTTGGTTAAAAAAATTTCTACAACAGTAGACCTAACTCAATATCCGCTAGAGTTATTATGATGGCATGGAGAATCATAAAAGAACATACACAATACAACCTATGTGAGGTATTGGCACAATAATTTCTTGAGAATGTAAAACTTGTGAAGAAGGATAGAACAAAGACTTTCAGGTTTGGATCATTATTGGTACACATGTTCATTCACTTTGAACATAAGTTTCCTACTCTACACCCTACTGGCTGGAAAAATAGAGTTCCTACTGGTATACTAATCTCACAGAGTTATAGAAGATAGAACACTACTTGGGTAGATGGAGAACTATTTGCAATGATTAAAATTCTACAAAGACAAATGAGGAGTAGATATAGACTTCATGAGGACATTGTTGAGAAGTACAAGGACACAATTTGTTTTATGGTTGAAATAGATTGTGTATGTTTTGAGGTAGTGACCCCTAGAAAGAAATGGTGTTACCCTATGGGCTATGAAGTGAGTTCCAAAGTATTCACCTTGAAAGTGGAACATATTCTTGCATCAGAAGTTGATACATTAGAAGAGAGATGGGGAACATATGAAGAAAAGTCATAGAAGGTAAGAGAAGAATAGAATAGAAAACAGAGGAAGAGAAAGATTGCTAATCTTATTCATGACTTTGGAGTAAAGGTTGGTCTATCTGAGGAAGAACTAAAAGATATGAAGAAGAAGATGGTAGATAGATCCCTTGGAGTAGCTAGTGGAAGCTCAAATACCCCTTCCACCCCTAAAGTAATTATGGTTGATAACACACCTCTACCACAACAGTAGGAAGAACAAGTGAAGGACCTAGAGTAACTAGATCCAACATGCAGACAAAAGAGAAGAATGTAGTTGAAGAAGAGAAGAAAACTAAGAAGAATAAGGCATGGAAACCTGACATTAAAATGCTGAAGAAAAGAGCAATAGAACAAGGAAAATTGGTTTCAATTGACAAATATTATGACAGATATGAAGAAGTAGATAAACTAAATATTGAAGACATTGTGATAGATCACATTCTTAGTTTCAAAAAGACACTTTTGGAAGTTGAAGGAAGCATACCCTCATATTTATATACAAAATTGGAAAGCAGACAACATTTGGCACAAGCTAAAGATGATCAGATTAGAAACAAAGAGATTGATGACATGCTACCTGTGTTATCCATACAAGAGAGAGATATGATAGTCAAAGAATTAAAACCCCTATTGACGACAAAGGCCATATTACTAAAGATAATGGAAAGGAAATATGATGAAGTAACTGAGGAAACTCAGAAGGTACTTGAGAAGATACTGGTGAGAACTACTTTTTTCAAGCCCCAACCTCCTAAAACAAATTTACCTACACAATTGGGTTTGGATGATAGCTCAAAGAACACAGATACTAATGATGAAGAGAGTAAAAGAGACACTACTAAAGATTTCTATGTTTCTGGTGTGGCAGTAACACTAGACCCCTCACAAGATGAGAAAGATCCTTTTGCAGGAACCATGGACACTTCTATTGCTGATGAACCAGAGAAGGAAGAGGAGAATAAGGAAGATGAGCAGAAAGAGGATAAAGGATAGAAGATTGAGCAAAATGAAGATGAGAAGGAAGAGGTAACTTTGCTATCTAGCTTATTATTGGAAATTAGTAATGTAAATGTAGATAATATGGATGAAGATGAACTAGTGAAACTGGCATTCACCGTACTGAACAAAGAAAAGGAGAAATCAATACAAAAAGGAGATAAGAAAACAAAGGTGATTTCAAGAGCTATTGATACTGTGAATAAATTGCTTCCAGTACCCTTAGTATTCTAGAACAAAGATGATATTGAGAACTTGAAAATCACACTTGATGAGTTTGATGGCCACTTTGAAAATTTGCTAAAGACTGCAGAGGAGAAAGTAGAGAAAACATATGAAGAGAAGAAGCTAATAAAGGTATGCAAGTCCATCTCATGGGACTTACCAGTTGTGAAAACTTGTTTGGTAAATGTAAAGAACTACATTTCACATGGGAGAAAGTTATTTGGGTACAACATGAATCCTATCAGACATATTCAAGATGTTGAAGATATTATATCCAAGGAAAGGGAAACTTTGAATAGATTAATAGATGGTTTTGAAACATCTTCATAGTCCACTACAGAGTTAGACATAGAAGTGACAAAGATATTGGCTAAGATCAGTGTATTGGAGAATGAGAAGGAGAGAGTACTAAACAGATTTAATTTGCTGAGGAAATTCATTACTCTAAAGCTATCAATACTTGAGGCACATCTAGAAGATCTAGAAAATACTATAGATTCATTGGCTAAAGGCCTACCCATAGACTTGAATAATGTTGAAACTACATCTTTTGCATTAAATGGATTGATTCATATAAGTCAGATTTTTTTTAAGACATGGAGCACTGAAGTGAAGATTTTGGAAGATTCCTTCCAAGACATTCTAAAGCTTGTGAGAAAGAAGTGATACTTATTTGTATGCACCTTTGTCATTTTTTTCAAAGGGAGAGAAGAGAAGAAAGAACAAAAAAAAAATGAAAAAAGAAGAGAATAGAGAAAAGAAAGAGAGACTATTTTGTTTTGTTGGAACACTTAGTTTTTTTGTTGTTAAGTGTTGCCATCAATGCCAAATGGAAAGATTGTTGGAAAGTGATCAATTTGGGTAATGTAATTCAATTTTTGGTTGTCATTTATGGAAACACATCTAGGTTGAAGATCGATTGTTTTGAAGTTAAGTTTTGGTATGTCCATAATCGACTAAGTACAGGAACAAAGGTACAGTATTGTTTTGGATATCAAAGATAGAGATAAATGAATTAAGGCATGTGAGCTTAGTGGAAGACAGTATGAAGTATGTCTGACATACACCTAAAATTGATTTGGATTTGGTTAAGTGTATGATAAGATATAAGGATTTGAAGACAGATAGACAATAGAGAACAGTGACACAGAGCAGTTGGACAGTAGCGAAGAATAAGGGAGTATGATTTGGACTCTAGGGAATCAAAGCTGTATTTTTGTTATTGATAGTCTATACTTTGATTATGCAAGAGTGCTGACTATGCATTTGTTATTTTCTATATTAAGTGTATTGTGTATTGAAGGCCGACTAAGTATTGTTTGTAATATTCATTCTGAGAGTCGACTTTGTAAAGACAAAAGATATATATGTAAGATATTTTTTTTGTAAAGTATATATTTGTGGCACATGTAAAAGAGTAAAGTGAAGAGTAGACATGCGAATGGGAGAGTAGAGAATGGTAGAGATATAAATGAACTATCAAAGCATATGTGATGCTTGTTTTTTTTCATGACTGAGAACCTTTTGTAACAGAATTACATTGTAAGAGTTGTAAGCTCATTGGCCCCTAACATGGTGTTGTGAACCTTTAACAGGGTTGTTATTTCTCTAACAGGGAAATTTACTATGTAATATTTAGCTTCTAACAGGGATGGGTCTCCTCACAGGGACATTATACTTTAGTGCATGCTTGTGGGTATCATCCCCACAGGGGTTTTCCCTTGGCTAGGGTTTCCTCGTAAACAAATCATGGTGTTATGAGTTATGTGTTATGTGTTTATGTTCTTTCCTTTACTGCAATTAGATTTTTAATGTTCAAGTGGTTAAAGAATTTAATCAACTATTATAATACTGATTCACCCCTCATCTCAGTATTATTCAATCCTAACAGGAATTTCATACCGATGAAGAGGCAATTACTCCAGAGGTGGTTATAGAAGAAAGGGGTTCCAAGTAACTTGTTACAATTGTGGTGAAGAAGGACATAATTCCTTTGAATGTACACATGCAAGCAAGAAGATTGGTAGTAGTATTAGAAATGCATTGGTGCAAGAGGAGTCACCAAATGAAGATGAGAAGGAAGGAAAGATCATGATTCAAAGGATACTATGGAGTGAGAAGGATAAGCAAGATCCTGTTAGGCAAATTTTGTTCAAGACCATATGTAGAGTTACAAACAAGGTTTGGAAGGTAATTGTTGACGATGGAAGCTCAAAGAATCTAGAATTTGAGGAAATGGTTAAAATTTTGCATTTGGAGAGGATGAAACATCTGAAATCCTATCAGATCTCATGGATCAAATATGATCATACATTAATGGTGAGTGAACAAGATTTTGTGATTCTAAAAATGGGAAAGTATTATGATGAGGTGTTATGTGATATTATGCCAATGGATTGTTGTCATATTTTGTTGGGTAGACCTTGGCAATATGATAGAGATGCTATACATGATGGAAGATTGAATATATATTCTATTTGGGTTGATGGTAAGAAGCAAGTTTTGTTACCTTTGGTTGAAGAATTTTTTGGTGAGATATGTACATTTGTGAAAGTTTGTTTAATGGAAGGTAGACATTTTGTTAAAGATTTGAAAAGAAATGATATCTGTTATTCTTTGATTCCTAACAAACCAAGTAAGAATATAGGAGAGGATGTTATTTTAGAAGTTGGAAAGTTATTCATTGAGTAGAAGTAGATAATTTCAGCTAATGTACCTGATTGTTTACCACCAATGAGAGATATCAGTCACTGTATTGATCTGATTCCTGAAGCTATTTTACCTAACAAAGCACCAGATAGATTAACACCAACCGAGAATGAAGAGCTTAACTGACAAGTTCATGAATTGTTGAACAAAGGTTTTATCTGAGAGAGTTTGAGTCCATGTGTAGTACCATCTGTATTGGCACCTAAGAAGAATGGAGAATGGTGAATGTGCACTGTTTCAAGAGAAATTAACAAGATCATAGTGAAGTATAGGTTTCCTATACCGAGAATGGATGACATAATGGATTGTTTGAGTGGAGCAAGATATTTTACCAAAATTGATTTGAAGAGTGGATATCATCAGATTAGAATCAGAGAAGGTGATGAATGGAAGACTAATTTTAAGATAAAGGAAGGTTTTTATGTGTGGTTGGTTATGCCTTTTAGTTTAACTAATGCACCGAGTACTTTTATGAGATTAATGAATGAGGTTTTGAAGAAATTATTGAATAAATGTGTGATTGTATACTTGGATGATATTCTGATATTCAGTAAGACTAGAGAATATCATTTGATGCATATAAGGCAAGTGTTGTAGAGACTAGAAGAGAAAAATTTGCTAATAAATATGAATAAGTGTTCCTTCATGAAAGAAGAGCTTGTGTATGTAGGTTTTGTAATTTTAGCTGATGGTTTGAAGATGGATCGTGAGAAGGTTGAAGCTATACTTAGCTGGACTAAACCTAAGAATGTCAATGAGGTAAGATCATTTCATGGATTGGAAAGTTTGAATAGGAAGTTTATTAGAAATTTCAGTTCTATTTGTAATGCTATGACTAAGACAATGAGAGGAGACAAAAGAGAATTCAAATGGACACATGGAGTTGATAAGATTTTTGAGGCTTTGAAGTTGAAGGTTATTGAATTACTTGTGTTAGCATTACCTGATTTCAATAGGGTATTTCAAGTTGAATGTGATGCAAGTGGGAGTGCAATTGGAGTTGTGTTGACTCAAGAAGGTAAACATGTTTCTTTCTTTAGTGAGAAGTTGAATAATGCAAAAAGGAAATATTATGTCTATGATAAGGATGTCTATGGTATTGTTCAGGATATGAAGAAATGGAGACATTATTTGATGCCAAAACATTTTTTGTTGTATACTAATCATAAGGATTTACAGTATCTGGGTAGTCAAGATAAGTTGAATCAGAGACATATGAAATGGGTGGAGTATTTGCAGAGTTTCACATTTGTGATTAAACATAAGAGTAGAGTATCTAACTGATTTTTTGATGCATTGAGTAGAAGAAGATCTTTGTTGACTGAAATGAGGATTGAAGTTCTTGGTTTTGATGGCATGAAAATTTTGTATGAAAGTGTTCCTAATTTTTTAGAGTAGTGAAGAGTGTGCAGAGCACCTAATTCAAATCAATCAAGTAAGTATGAAGAATATTTCATTCAGGAAGATATGTTGTTCAAGGGTATTCAGCTGTGTATACCAAGAGGATCAAAGAGAACTAATTTGATAAAGGAGAAACATAGTAGTGGATTGGTTGGACATTTTGGTATTGATAAAACATTGAGTCTGCTTAAGGAAAGGTATTTTTGGCCTCGGTTGTATAAGGATGTTCAGAAATTTGTGAAAAGTTGTGGATTTTGTCAGGTTGAAAAAGGAGTAAGTCAGAATAGTGGTTTGTATACACCAATTACTATTCCTGAGAAACCTTGGAGTGATATCAGCATGGATTTTGTTCTTGGCTTACCTAGGACAACAAGAGGTAATGATTCCATAATTATTGTTGTGGATAGATTTTCTAAAATGACACATTTCATACCATGTAAGAAAACATCAAATGTAGTACATATAGAAGATATTTTCTTTGAGGAGATTGTCAAATTGCATGGATTACCGAAGAGCATCATCTCTGACTAGGACAATAAATTTGTAAGCTATTTTTGGAGAACACTTTGGAAGAAGTTGGATACAAAGTTGAAGTTTAGTTCTACATTTCATCCATGGACTGATGGAAAAACAAAGGTTGTAAACCAAAGTTTGGGTAATTTGTTGAGATGCTTAGTTGGAGAGACACCAAGTAATTGGGATTTGATGTTGGCATAAGCAGAGTTTGCATACAAAAGTTTAGTGAATTGAAGTACTGGAAAGACACCTTTTGAGATTATTCATGGCACACAACCAAGAGGTATATCAGATTTGAGAGATATTGTTGGTGAAGAGAAAATAAGTGTTGAAGCAAAAGAATTTGTTGAGTTCATGAAGACATTGCATGAAGATTTAAAATATAAGCTAGAGAAAAGTAATCAGAAGTACAAAGATAGCGCAAACAGATCAAGAAGACATAAAACATTTGAAGTTGGTGATGCAGTAATGGTTCATTTGAATAAAGGAAGATTTCCTATTGGAACATATGGTAAATTGAAGATGAATAAATTTAGTCCTTGCAAAATACTGAGAAGATTTGACAGTGGAAATGCTTATGTATTTGAGTTACCTGATAACATGGATATATCACCTATAATCAATATTTTAGACTTGTATGAATATCGTGAACCTGGTGAAGAAGTAACAATACCAAGTGATTATCCTAATAAGTAGATAGAGGAAGTTGAGAAGATTTTGAAACAGAGAATTGGAAGAAGTACAAGAGGAAAGGAATACATGGAATATCTGGTAAAGTGGAAGAACGAACCGATTAAGGACTCATCTTGGATTTCTCAATCTAAGTTGGATTCATTTCAGGTTAGAACTGATACATGATTCAGGGATTCATTTCTATTAACCCCAGATGTCTAATGCAGGAGAATTTTGGATCATTGGAAATCCTTCTCAACCAAAAAGATGTTTGTTTTGTGCTTTAGTTTGTTTAGAGGATGCTCAAGAATTTCTTTGTTTCTCAGGTTTGTCCCTCAGGCATGCCTATTTATTTCCTATTTCTTAGGTTTCTCTTCTGATGCTCAAGTTCTGTTTCCTATTGCTTGGGGTGTTCCTTGCCCGAGTCACTCTGTTGCTCGATCAACCTTTTCCCGAGATGCTTATTTTGGAGTTGGATCTGGTGGCTGACTTCTTCAGTTAATTTTGATGGATTAATTGATTTGAGGTCTCTCATTGGGATCTATGTGGACCTAAATCAGGGTCTCACTTATGGATTTGAGTGTCAACCTCTCTTGTTGGGCTCTTGCATATATTTGTTTCTATGTTTTTAGCTTGGGCATTTCGGTATCAATTTTAGAATAGGATTGGAGATTAGATTATCTGTAAGCAGTTCTATGACCTCTCATGTATGAAGATCAAATTGTAATTCTTTGAATATGTGGCCCAAACTAGGAAGCCTTACAACCCGACATGTAATTATTTTGATGAATTAATGGAAAGGATCTATGTTGTTTCTTCTCTCATTGTATTGTTGTGGTTTCTGCATTGTGTTGGCAAGCTATTTGGTAGTTGGGAGAACCTTTGGCCCGATTATCATCTTTTCCTTGTGTCACAAATAAATATCCCTTACTAGACCAGACACTAAACAATGGGTCCAGAGCTGCTATTGAATCCTTAAAATCCTTTTCAATATCAAGCAATTTGATATATGCCTTTTGAACTGTATCTAAGTTTCCTTTCAGAACACTCATTCTATGGTCAAGTTATTTGACATTGTAGAAAGGGAAACCTCATTCCTATCCTTTTCCACTATTTCAATTTATTGACTAGGCTCCTTAATAATAGAAAGATGGACTACTTCAACTTCTTGAGCTAGAGGAGGAAGAGCCTTGGAGGCCTCTTCCAACTTTGCCTTCAGATCTTCTAACTTCTCCTCTAATTCTTGTATCTTCATGAGGCCCTTCTCCCTATCCTTTGCAAAGGAAATTTTCTCATCAAATAGTGTGCCATATATTTGTGACAACTACTATGTTTTAGCTTCATTGAGGCCAAAAAAGTGAGTGACAACTTTGGAAATATCCAACTCTGATGTGTTTTGGATAATTCAAATGATCTTGTCCCCATCCATCTTTTTTTCCAAACTAAACAGAGATGGATTTTATCTTCTCAGGGCCAAGGACCACATAGCAAGAGTTTGGGACCTTGGGTCATAGCTGCATCCTCTTATCGTTTCTCCTATTTGAGTTTCAGAGAAAAATTGAGCCTCTGGTTGCTTCCTGATCTGATCCATGATAAATGTAGATGCCAGATCCCATTTGGGAATAGGTAACATCCCAATAGAATTCACCAATTTATTATCCTCTTCTTCTATGATGGTCTCAAAGTTAGGGTCATAGGCCTTTAAATCCTGCAAGGTTTCATCCCCTAGTGTAGCACCCTCTGTTATCTATAATTAAGATCCAATCTCTTGTTGCTTTCTCCAAATGAGAAAGTTCTTGAATTCATCACTCTTGATGAAAGAATCATCATTCAAAATATCTTCTTGGTAGAGTTCTCTCTCATCCTTTCATAATTAGAGGGTAAATTCAACCTCCTCCTAGATCTCCTTCTCCTTTTTATTTCCCTCTATGATACTCTTTCTCAAATGGTGATGGTACTTTCTATCACCAGTAACCAATGCAACTACTCTCTCTTTTTTCTTTCCTTGTTCTTCCAAATGAGAGGGTCTTCCTTATTCTAATCTCTATTTCTTTCTAGGAGGATCACTTGTTGCCTCAGTATCAGGAGCTTCTGAGCTCTGTTCAAAGTCAAGTGGCTGGTCCATCTGAGGAGGGCTATGCATCCCATAACCTCCCTCAATGTCTTCTTCATACTTAGAAGAGTAGTATTTTTTAGGCACTTTTGGCTTTGCCTCTATTTTACTTTCCAGTTGATTGTATAAGATATCATACATATCAATAATTTTGGTAACCCTGGTCATATAAGGCACTCCCAGGAAGAAACCTCCAAAATGAATCCCTGCCCTTTTCATTTCCTTCTCCAAGTGTATCAGGTCACAATATTTTCTTTCTCTCTTTTCAGCTTCTTCCTCATCAATCACATTTCTGATGACATTCTCTTCATCACATCCTTCATGCTCCTTGATTCTAGTGACACTTAGGGTCAGAAAATTCTTGGCACTCTTTATGAAACCCTTAGGAACTACATACCTATATTGGGCCATTCTCATTCTAAATTGTCCCAACCACTTGTTTATTCCTTCCATTTCCTTCTTCCCCACAACAAAATTAGAGATATAGAAACTCCTTGGTGTGAATTTACCCTTCCTGTTAGGAGTCAAATGCTCTTTATCTGTCCATATTAGTTTCCAAATGAATTCTATTAATACAACCCTTGGTGGAACATATTTTGTGAGTATGTGTGGGGGCTGAGGACAACCATATACTCTAATTAATGTGTAATTTTTCTCCAAATAGATGTTTCCCTAGTTATGATCTCTTGGCCATTTATCAACATATTCACAAGGCCTTAGAAGCCATAGCACTTTAATAGATAACCTGACTATGTTTATACCAAGTAAAGTTAAAATTGGATGTAAAATCCAATTTTAGAAACCATGGAACTCATGCTCATTTGATGTGTCATTCTAAACCCTAATCTAAAACTACACAAGATTTGGCTAGCCATGGATGTGTGTCCTCAGTCTTAAATTTTGAGTGTCCATATCATTCATATTGTGGAAAAGAATCAAATGCATCAACAAAGACTAATGCATGAATTTTGGCTGGCTACCCTTCTGAAGACTTATAAAACCATCATGCATCCGGTCAATAACATACTGAATGTAATCAAAATCAGTATTCACATGTGAGTCCTGGTTGTCTAGGATGATCATCAATAGATTTGCAGGCATTTTATCCACATCTCCATCAATCCTGAATACTCTGCATAGCCCATATGATAGATACTTCATGTAGAAGTGCAGGTCTTTGAATTCATAAGGTGCATTCTTGCTAGTGGGTAATGGGGAAATATATTTTCCTTACCTAGGTATGTGAGTAAGGATCAAATTTTTTACTAAATTGATTTCCTTACTATATTTTTCTTTCTATTTTCTTAGATCAATTTATGTGGCAGAGGCATAGTAGATACCAGAAGATTTCATGAAAGAAGCCCTATCTAAGGTGACTAGGGTTATCTGATCATGCTTTCTAATAGTCCTAGACAATACATCATATTTCTTAGATAACTTAATTAGCAAGTCAACATCTAGGAAAATATCTCAAACTATCAATTTGGCCAGTCCTAATGTCCAAGGATTACAAACAAGGATTTGTCTATTTCTATTGCTGTAAAAGTAATTGAATAAATGGTATCTAGTACAACCTGGGGTAATGGAATCCCTACAATTAGACATGGAGTCATAGAAAATTTTATCACTAACCTTTTTGTTCTGGCTAGACCCTGGAAACAATGTGATGAATTCTTTCGAGTAATTCCTCTTCACCTTTAGTTCTTCCCCTGTATCCTTGCTTCCCCAACTAGCTAAAGCCTTGCTAGATTCTAGTTGACTCATCTTGGCTTACTTCTCAATTAATTCTCTCTAAACAAGCTCAGCTTCACAAATCTTTGTAACTCCTAAATTTCTTGCTCTACTCTTCTAAAAATTTTGATAAGAAGAATATACAAGTATTGAGTCTATTTATCATTTAGAAATTAATGCAACAATCTAGTCAAGAAATCTGAATGTCGTTGTTCAATCACCTCAACAATTAATCTACATGTATTGAATTGAATTCTATGCTATCTGTGGTGTATGAAGTTGATAGTTAATTGAATATGAAATGAGAGCTGGAAAAAATCCATGATTACTTTTGCTTTGAAACCTTATAAAATGTTTAAAAGCCCTAGACAATAGATTATTGGCCTGATTTTATCTCTTTTTCATAGCTCAGCAAATTACTGGTACTTTGTCACGATCTCCTATCTTTCCTCAACCCTGGTTATTTACTTTATTTCCTTGTAATGGTGTGACAACAAGCTTCTCATCATTTCACTATACTATGATTTACCGTGGTTCATCTGGAGATTCAGAGATAATGCTCTCTCCAAGTCATTGAACACTTTACTAACTCCAAGGTTTATCTAGAGACTTGACACCTCTACTTTATCTCATAATCTCTGAATGCTAGCTCTAACCATGGTTTCAATTTGAGACTTGGCAACAAGGATATCTCTTAATCTCATAATTTTTATGCCACTTAGGTTAAATCAAGCAACTTAGTGCACACCGCTCATCTGAATCTTGATCAATGGTCCATATTTAATTTGGGCATTCCTTACTTGAATCAGGTTCAATTTGAAGATTCATCAACCAACTAGATCTTGTGATCTCTGAATTTTTTCCTTAACTTGGGTCTGGTCTGGAGATTCAGATATAAGGCTTGTCTCTGAATCGCTGAATAATTTTTTAACCCTTGGTTCTGTTGAGAGACTTAGCGCAAGAAGCATCTCTAAATTTCTAATTGAAACTTAACTTGACTTTACTTTACCCAAGATTGATATTGAGATTCAAAGATAAGGCAATCTCTGAGTCGCTGAATGATTTTCTTTACTTGGCTAACATCATGAGATCTAGCAAAAACCCTAGCTCTTTTACTACATCAACAGCTCACCTTAAATCTCATTAGACTTGTCTTTGAATGGGGTTCCATTTGGAGATTCAGTGCCAAGGCAATTGCTAAGTGGCTGAATATTTTTCTTATCTCTGATTTCATTTTGAGATTCAGCGCCAGCCACACAATCCAAACCGAACCACATGAACTTTACTTTACTTTACTTTACCTCTGACTCACCTTTTAACCCCAAGTAATTCATCTCTTTGTATCTCTGAATCTCACAATGTAATTTTACCTATCTTGACTTTACCATGATCTAATTTGGAGATTCAGAGACTAAAGCAATCTCCAAGTCACTAAATACTTCACTTAACTCTAGTCACTTTATGAGATCACGCAAGAGCTGCAAGATCTATTTTGCATCAATGATTGACAATTAATCTTATTAGACTCACCATTAACCCTTGTCCATTCTGAGATTCAAAGATAACTAACATCTCTAAATCTCCCAATATCCATGCTAACTCTAGTCAAATCACAAGATTTAGAGATAGACTTAATTGTTGAATCACAAAATGAAATATGTAACCTTGAGTTTAATCTAAGATCCAGCATGAACCATTGATTTGAGTGGCCACTTGGACACATGTATGCATCTGAGCCCATTATATCATAATTGTTGAATGGCCTATGACCTTTTGACTATATCTAGTGACTTGGATACAACCACACATCTCTACTTTAATCAAAAATCATCACTAGATCTCATAAGACTTTATCTAACCCCGAGTTCATTTCAAGATCCAGAAATAAAGGAAATCTCGTGATCTCTAGATAAAAGTCTTAACCATGATTTAGTCTTGATACTTGGAGATAAAGGCTACATCTAAATAACTGAATACTTTCTTAACCTCAAGTTCTAGCCTGAGACTTAGCACCAGCCACTCATCTCATTAACATTCTAGATACGTGTCAAAATCTAATCAAACTTGGTATTCCATCTCTTCCATCTCTTAAGCTCTCAATATTTAACTTAACTCAGCTCATGTTCGTAGATTCAGTGCCAACACAAGTCTTGTGATCTCTAAATGAAATATTTAACAATGGTATGTTTAAGAGATTCAATGGCAATGCTTTCTCCAAGTCACTAAATGATTTCTTTAACTCGACTTAACTTAAGAGACTCAATGCTAGCCTTTGATCTTTTCCAGCATCAACGGTCTATGCTTGATCTTCAAATTTCAAATGACAACCAATTCTTTATGAGATCTAGAGACTAACATTAGTTGTTAAGTCATTTACTTCATCGTTGAATTTTTGAATGAAACTAGGTTGACCACCAAGATCTTGAGACTTAGAGATAACTGTTGCGCTAGGTCACTGAATGAAAAGAACTAACCACTAACCTTTATGAGACTTAGAGCCTTCAAAGAGATGCACATAAAGGTAAACTTGAAAACATAAGGATCTGGGGTACAATTTTGAAAATTTGACAACGCAAACCCTACCAAGGACAAATAGGACTTAATTTTTAGGGTTCTTATGAATTTTTAAAGCATAATTGCTTGGGATAAAGACACTTTACAAAAACATTTTAGGGAACACTTGAAAATCACCATATGCTAAGGCACACCTTACTAAAATTGGGAACCAAAAACTTTAACAAGACTCAGAAAACCTAAAATAGACCCAACACTATTAAAGTATTGTACAAGACCAACTAGTTAGTTTAGGTAATTCTATGGGATGTTCACAAGATCCTATTGAGATTTGACCCCTTTGTCATCAACAATGCTTTAAAGGAGGGAAATGCGGCAGAGGAATCTCTTGTTGCTAGTGGTTATGATCTGGAGGCCCATTGAGGTGTTGGAAAAACCCCCACTCTCTTTTAGTACACATTTAGACTCTCTTGAATTGAGATTTTTTAACTTCCAATGGGGATGATGTGTAAAAATTTGTATTGGATGTGGTACCCCCTTATTTGTACCATATGGCATTAGGTCTTCCATAAACCTAACCTATTATGTACCGAGAAACACTAGTGAAAATATTTTGAATTTGAATATGGGGTTGATGACATGGTATGATGGTGTTGAATTATACAAAATCCTCATCCAATAGGACATTAAAGACCATCTACGGTATAGTACTTGGCCTAGGAGGCTCCTGGGTAGTCATGAAAATTACAATAATATGAAGGAGCACCTATAATGATGAGATGACATTATGCGAGGGTAAAAAATGGTCACATTAGCATTTGTCATTTCCCCTCTCATAATGGTGTGTGCCAATTGTATTCTGTATTGAAAAGACTCCCGCGTGTAGGAAATTATAGCTCTCATGATCCTAATTTATTGAGAGGATGATTTAATGATATTACCCAAACAAACACTTATCATGCCTTTAAATCACTCCGTGATAACAATAATTTTCCCTAACTATAGGTTATAGTCTTCTCCTCAAAGTTCATTACCCTATGTATTCTATTATAGTGATGGCGGGAACTAGGTCCATGTTGAGTCGAGGAAGCCAGACAATTTCAAGAATGACTCCATGGTGTGGTACATTTGCAACGAAGAGGGATTCTAACTTTATTGAATCCATTAATGGATTTGATGAGGGATTGTCTGCCTAGTTTACTAGCTCCTAGGAAAACAAGAGATAACTACTATTGGGGTATCTCCTTTGAGATCATTAAGGAGGTCATCATTAAGGATATTAGGTTATCTACTGATGGAAGGAAATGGAAGAAGAACATGTGGGTAGTCAATAATGACAACTTGAATAGGTTCTTTAAAGGAAGTGATGTTTTGGTCAAAATGCAAGGTGGATATGCCAGAGCTCAACTTCCACTACCTTGGGACCAAGTTTTTCTAATGCTTGTGAAGTATTTCACAGTGGAAGGGATCTTTAAATTTTATTAATTTTACCATATGTCACTCCTCAACAATTTTAGGAATCATGAATAATCATATTTCCTTTTTCTTGTTAAATTCTCTTGAGAGTTCTTTGTTTGATGCTAAGGAAAGTGACCATACTTAGGGAACAAAACTCATTCCTTTGCATTAGGGTCTCATTTTTAGGTTATACCACATCCACTTGGATATTTTACCTCCCAAACCCATTTTTGTCTATGAAGCCTCTATTTCACAGTCCCCCCTACCTACTAGCATCATTGATATTTCAAGCCAAAGTAAAAAGTATGGTATTAGTCACCTGGGAGTTCTTAAATATTTCCTCCTCTCATAGCGCAACAAACATATTAAAATATGATACCCCTACTCCTAAGGCTTTCTTAAAAGGTGAGAATCCATGTTATCCACCTCCAAGAGGAAAGGAAAAAATCCTTCCCCCCACCAAGAAAATTAAATTCTTTATTCAGGAGGTAAATAGTGAAGATGAAGATGAGGTAGAGAAGGCACACACCACCCCTCATAGATCCAATAGATTGGCCACTAGGTCTACAAAGAAAGAAAAAAATTACTAGTTAGTTATGACTCGAAGGAAAACATTGAGCAGAGGAATCAAAAATTTGAAAATAAAAGTGAGAAGACCAAGACTAAAAAGTGTGAATATATTGAAGTTGACACTATAGGTAGTTCAAATAAGTCTACCTCCAATAACTCGACACACACTTATGATAGGTGAATGAGGGGACCATTGATTCTAGTCTTGACATCATGCCAAATGAGGATAATCCAATTCTTCCTAACTCCAATGTGGCTTTTGCATTAGATTTGGCTAAACTATAGAGTGAGGTGGAAATTTTGAAGAATAGATTGATTGAAGTAGAAAAAGAATTAGAAAGCATTTCCTGGTTTATCCTTTTTGTGATGCTTAACTCTAAAACTTCCTTGTGCATGTTGCAATGAAAGATGATTGATGATGATGGGCAAAATGAAGGAAATTACAAGTACATGTTTAAACTCCTTACCAAAGATTGGACACATGTGTTGCACCAGTCAAGTTACGACATTAGACTCTTCCATAATTCTTAGTCACTAGTTAGTCAGAGCTATGAGCCAATACCCCTTTGGTGTTTTTGTGAATATATTTCTTGTTAGCCTAGTTTTCTTCCTGGACTTTAGTTTGTTGTTCTATTTTTTTGGGTTGTAGGAGTAGGATTTTGGTTTTTTCTATTATGAATGGTACTACTCTGGACTATGGTGGTAATTTTGAGGGTTATAGGCTACTTGACTATGTCCTAAGGTTGTTTACCTTACTAGTTTTTCTATATGTTTCTTTTTATGTTTATTTGTTGTTAGTGTGTTATGTTTGTATGCCCCCAGACTATAGTTTTGAAAGGGTTAGAACCCTAGTTTTTTTTGTTGATGTAACACCCTGTCAAGAAACCTAGGAGAAGTTAACCTAAAAAATGCTACTAAATATACAAAATTATTTTTTAAAAAGAGTTTACAAATTATAAAGAATAAAAATGCAGAAGCAATATATCATAAGACAACACATACTCATGAATGTAACTCATTTACAGATTACAAATCTTGAGGGTTCCATGACTTAGAATCACGTAAGATAACTAATATACTAAATTCAATAAATAATAAACACTCTCCATATAATGTAAATGAATAACAAGAACATCATCTCATAAATGAAACCTAGATACAACTGATACCATAAGGTATACATAACAAACCAACACCCACTACACAAGTCATAGGGTATGTAATAATAACCCAACATAAAGTATAATACATTAATCCAAGAATATCACAACTAAAACAATGATACAAGTATACAACATAAGAAAGATAAGAACAAGTCTCCAACAATGGTCAAGAAGATACAACTGCAACAAGGATCATCCTAACAAAAGTCAAGAACTTCATATCTCAATGGTAATAAGAATCACTACCACCTATCCTCGTAGAACCAAAGGTCCACTCCCACCATGCTGAAGAGATAACATCCAGGCCCACACACATGGGAAACAATCAAAAATAAAAACTAATGTAAAGGTACACTGAATAAAAGGTAACAAGAATATTCCAAGGTGTAAGTATAAAAGATCAAGAGACCAAAACAAGTGTACCCAATTACTTACGTAGGAACCTAGAAAACAAATAGGGAAGTGCCATCACATAAGTCCACTCTTGAGTTACCCTAGTAGTCCCTCTGGACCCTGGCCCCCAAGTGACTCTATGTGGCTCAGTAATTATTTCGTATAGACAAGGATTCTAACCATGCAAGACCTTAATCAAGCATCTTCTCTCACTCCCATCCTACCTTGTACTAGTACTCAAGGCATGGGTGAGAACACAAAATTATCTCATTAATGTTTTTCTCCTAATAGATTTATTAAGTTGTCACTTATTAGGTCACTTGCAATGAGTTACCCTAGTAGCCTCTTAGGTCCCTATCCCCCATTACAAGCCACTTCCCCTCTATGCTCCTAGATAACCTACCCTAATTCTCCCAGCCATAGGACCAAAAAGAAGACAAAGCCAAAACCAAAAGAAACTTCTCATAAATCATCAAATCATGAAAATCACTATGCAAATGTTGGAGCATAAAAAATAACATATCATCCTACATAAGGATCAAACTACCCATCCCATACTGGAAACCTTAACAAAACCATACCAATTCTTTTATTACATTGCAAGATCAATGATCATCAAAACATCAATAGCATCTATCTCCAAACATGGAGTAAAACATTAAAAAAAGGATCATCATACATAAAACAATCATATAAGAAGAAACAAGGTGACCAAGTCAATAAGACTACACATAATAATGGTCCTCACCTCCTATGGTCAAATACATATTGATAGAGACTCATGAGCACATCACATGACATATGCAAAAGGTAACATAGGAACCAAGCAATGATAATAAAAAGGTTATGAACTATCCATAATATAACCCAAAGTAGTAAAAGAGATAAAATCATAAAATAATTCAAGTCCCAGAAGACAAAATCCCTCCTAGTGCATCACTCTACCCAAATTGGAAAAATATGCAAGTACACAAAACACAACAATATAGCACACACATAATTTATTTTTAAAAAAATAGAATACACTGAATGCGAATTCTAAAAGTTTTTTTTTAAATAGAATTTATAAAAATAAAATACTAATGCATGCGAATTTTAAAAAGTTTTTTTTGTCCTTTTTAAATTATTTTTTTTAATTTTTAATTTTTAATTTTTAAAAAAGACTTATTTACTATATTTTTTATTACAAAAAGAAATTTCCAGCAAAGGAGAAAATAGAACAAAATATATCTTTATTTTAACTCAAAAAAATTACATTTATTTATTTTCCTACAACATAAACTTTTTAATCGAATATTTTAAAATGATTTCTTTCAATTTTAATAATCATATATGCTCATATGCATATTAAAAATATATATTTTAGTTTGGTTTCATTCAATGGTTTTAACAATATTCATAATAAAACCCTAGCTAAACTAATATCAGTTTCCCATTGTTCGCAAGAAAAATTCTAGACCGTTTCGTTCACAAATCTAAAAATCCCAATATACAAATTTGAAACTATAAGCTTCTAATGAAACCTTTTTTGGATGATATCAGTTTTGGGTACTGATCATACTGTTGATATTCATGTTTTTCCACTGATGTCAACCTATGTTTTTGTCGAGAAGACAGACTAGCTACTTGATTGGTAGAAGTGTATAGACATTGTATGGATGATTCAAAATGATCAAAGTTGGATTTATGTAGAATGATGTGTGTTGACCTTATTCCTAATGTCTCTTGGCTTTATATTTTATATTGTGGATGTTACATTTTATTTGGTAAAGACTAGTTTCTAGACTGTAACTGTGATACTAAACAAAGCAGGTCTATGTGTTTCGGGTATATATTTTTGGCCAAGATATTTTAAATGATGCGAGCTTACTAGTGGACAGTCGACATATATTAGAACAGTGGGTTGAGTTTTATTTTTGTTTGAAAATTGGTGACACCAGCTATGGCGTGTATTCTGAAGAAGACCCATTTGGTGGCCAACTTTAGACATGAAGCGTGTAAAATGAATTATGAGCGTGGATTGCAAATTTGGAAGTATAAGTGATGGATTATATTTGATGTTTACTTTTTATAGGTACCGTGTGTATCTTAGCAAGGGGTTATATAATTATTTGTATATTGGAAATCCTTATTGGTTGGCCTAATTGATTATTTGTATATTTGGAAAGCTGAATTGGCCGACCTAAATGAATTATTGTAAGAGGGTATATATGAGTGATTTTTTCTCTTGAAAAGATGCGACAGAGATTAAAAGGGAAAAATAAGTGAAATCTACGAGGCTTGTTTGACTGCTAGATGTAGAGCAGAGTTTATGAGAAGAATACTTCATTGGAACTGACCAAGAAAAGACAATTCCTATCAGATAGTTCACTGGATTTTGTATTTTCTATATATACACTTGTTCAAATTTTGAATCCTTGAGGGTGACTTTAACCTTCTTTGGGCAGTGAGCCTACTATTTATTTTGACTCCTAATAGGGTTTGTCTCCTAACAGGGACTATGTACTATAATGTTGTAACAAGCTCCTAACAGGGCTAAATATTTTAATAGGGACACTATACTCTCAGTACATTATTTGTGGGTGTTAATTCCCACTAGGGTTTTACCTTTAACGGGGTTTCCTCGACAACAAATATTATGTTATGGTGTTGACATTTACTGTGTTGTCATTTACATTTGCAGATTTGGTTTATAAAGTTTAAAGTTCGATAATCTATATTACAACCGATTCACCCCCCCCCCTCTCAGTTTTCTTGTGGACTATTATTCCCAACAACCTCATATACCTAGAATGAAAATCTAATATACAAACAGGAAAGAAAAACCATATAATTATATCAATAACCCTATTCAAAGAATTTAACAAACACAAAACAGACAAGGAAGTACACACAAAGGGGATTTCAGTATTTAAGAAGCATAGAAGATGAGGATCTCTATACTAAAATATCAAAGGATTCAAACCCTAGCTCAATCCACCAATTGATAGAAGCCATGAATAAAAATCCAAAACCCTCAAAATCCTAAGCTTTCAACAATTCCTTCAATCCAAAACAGAGCCAAAAACTTGTAAAAACCTCTCTCTAAAACATGACCAAAAAGAACTCTAATAAAGAAAACCCAACAATCAGAACTAAACATGCAACTCACAATCAGAAAATAAGAAATCAAATCTAAAAAATAGACTGAACTCAAATCCATGAAAATTGAACTCAATTGTTAACTCAAATTACAAGAAATCAGAACTCAACTTAAAATTGAGCAACAAGAATTAATTTAATTAATAATTAATAATTACATGCATTTTTAATTAACAACTTTATCTCAACTTTAATTTTAATTTATTTTTTAATTTTATTTAATTTAAAAATAATATTTAATATTAAAAATTAATATTAATAACATATTATAAAAAAGACATGGCTCTGCCTTTAGCAAAATTTCACAGGAATTCGCATAAAGTTTTTAGTACCGAAAGCATTCAAAATCAGCTAAATTTTTCAAAGCGACCAAGTATGCAGCATTTCAACTTGCTAGGGCATAGAGGACTCCTCCCTTTGGGACATTCTCCACATGTTGTTCTGAGGACACCTTGTCTACTAAGGGTAGAGGAAGAAGGGACCGAGGACAGTTATGTCCTTGCACAAATTTGTAGCCTCAAATTGCTTCGATTGATCCCATTCCACAAATCAACAGTGGTTGGATCAAATTTGCTACTCGATCACATAACATGAGGAGAGAATGGAATCTTTAATCATGTAAAAATTCCTTTACTCCAACATTATCACTTTCTAACATTTTTTCTCTCCTTATGTTCGACCCAGCCGTCATTCAGCCTGTGACAAATGCACCTTATTCCCCACCACATAGGCACTTTTCTTGTGATAGAGGTATGGTAATCCCTTCCACCTTAAATACTAATGATAAGATTTATGGTTTGCCTCCTCCTCCGGCTTCTTCATGCAAAAACAATTTTTGCACTCCTCCTCATAGAAGACATATGGTTTAGGGAAAACCTATAGAAAACCAATTCCCCACCCATTTTATGCCCAAAAGCGCTTCCATGTTCATGATCCTAAGTGCAATAGCCATAATAGTTGTTTGCATTCCCTTAACCCTAATAACGTAAGAAGAAAAAATCAACCAAAGAATTTGGTTTATCTTTCCCCTCCTTCAAATTCTTGTAATCCCTCCATAAATTCTCCTCTTCATAGAAGATATGTGGGTGCTTTGGGGCATGAACAATATCCAACTAAACCCTCCTACCATTTTGGCCCTAATAATGGCGTTCCCACCATTTCAAAGAAAGAACAATCTAGTGATCATAACCAAATTTATGTTCCCCAATCACAAAATATAGAGAGAATCGCCTTGAAAATTGACCCTATTTTTTTGGAGGGAATTGAATCCTATTGCAAGAAGCATGGTGTCTTCAAAAAATGGTTAGGCACCAATGTCTCTAATCCCAAAATTGTGAGCTGGTTTTTATCACACTTTAAGAACAAGGTAAGAATATCTACTCTTCATAATGAATTTTTATTTATTGATTGCGTAGATTTAGAAGTAAAAGAAATGTTTCTTGAAGGCATATGCCCTTATTTTAATTCCCATGGTTTTATTATCATATATTTGTGCCCTAAATTTGACCCTTCCTATGTTAATAATTTAGATGTTACCAAATGGATCCTCCTTCCTAACTTACCGGTAGAATTTATATACAATTTCATTATTATCAGTATTGTAAATAAAATCAGGAAATTTGTAGAATTAGACATAAATTATCTTGATAGTTCAGATGTTAAAATTGCAATAAATTTGGATAACTCTATCAATAAGCTCAAACCTATTATCTTTCAACTGAGAATGGTAACTTCAAGATAAAACCAAGGTTTTGTTCACCCCCTCCAACAATAAAATAGTATGGCTCAGTAACCCCTATCCTACCAGCAATAGACATTAAGCTAAATCTAGATAAGAGTGGATTTATTGTAGGAAATTACAATATATTTAATGATATTACTCTCAATCCCCTTGAATGTCCATCTACCACAGAGCCTAACCCTATATTGTTATGATGATGCCTACAATGATGCTATCACTTCAATGCATAACAATGGGAAAATTCAAGAAAAGGATAATAAGGAAATTCACAAACCCGTAGAGAATATTACATCACTTAAAACAAAAACACAAAAGAAACAAATCAAAAAAAATCTAAAGAAATCGAGTAAAGATACATCCCCAACCAATAATCAAAATCAAACAAACTTGAAAAACATCAGCTTTTCTTTTCTCAATACAAATACTTTTAATAATACTGACAAGGATATCAACTTTGATGAATATAGAAATTCCTTTTTATTAGTCAAAGATCAGGCATAAGTAGTAAAAAAATTTGTAGAGATAGAAATTAGCAACATACATGACAACTCATTTGAAGAAGAATCTTTCTTCAAAGAAGACGATTCTACAGACAAAATTTTTGGTAAAATTTTAACAGAAGTAAACAAAATATAAAGAGTTGAAGAAATCACAAATGAAGAAAAAAAAATGATAGTCATTGGAGAAGAATCTGAAGCTATTGTGGAATATATGGGGAATAATGGAAGACAGAATGACAATCTTAATACAATAAATATCAATATAGGTAACACTATGAATCCTATAGTAGTTAGAAACCCCACAATAAATATAGTTCAGTAGGAATCAGAAATAAGAGACAATGTACAATGTTTTAACAAATATGTCTTACATGAGAATAACCCCACAAGAACTGAAATGTGTGTTGAAGAAAATTATGCTCTACTATGTTTAGATACTCAACTAAATAGTAGAATACCTATGGAACTAGAAACCTTGCATAACCTCATTGGTTGTCAATTTTTTGATGAAAAAATCTTAGAAGAATATGGTGAAAACATCTTTCAAAATATTGATAAAGACCAAGATAGTCAAAACAAAATTCATAGGAAAGAGGAAATCAAAGATTTATCACGGTTTAAAGAAACTATCCTCAAAGATATTGTAACTAACTTAGAGACTAGTCATGATGCCCCTGGGATCAATAAAGTAGAAGCAAAACTTGGGATTGCAGCCACAATTTCTGGGCTGGTTTCCCCTATCATCACCAAAATACCTAAAAAGGGAGGTAGGAAATCAACCAATGAACTAATATTTAGGGATGGACAAGAAGACAATTAGATCAAACTCACAAATCTCTTTTAAGAAGGGAAGGGGAAGTTCCTTCCCAAGGCCAAATTAAATTCACCTCGTGGAATGTTAGGGGACTGAATGCCCCTAACAAGAAAATATTACTTAAATGTAATCTTAAACTTTTCAATTCTATCATCATCCTTATTCAAGAAACAAAATTAGGGATAGAAGAGGCCAAATATTTAGAAATAAATTAGGTATATGAAAATCTTATTGGATAACATATGTTGGCACTTCCGGAGGACTTTCCATTCTTTGGGACCCCAGGAATGCCATTTTTGACCTAATTGAAGCTAACTCTAACTGGATATTAGGACAAATTAAAAGTATAGACAACAACGTTAGATTTATTATTAACAATATATGATCCTACTAGTAACAATGATAAGAAATCACTATGGGATTTAGTGGGAAATTTTACTAATAATAACCCCAACTCACATATTGTTGGGGGGACTTCAATGCAATATTAGATTGTAGAGAAAAATTTGGAGGTTCATCCTATGTTCACCAATCTCAAAAGGATTTCAATTCTTGGGTCAAAGATTTTAATCTTTTGAATATCAAATGTATAAATAGAACCTTTACTTGGAATAACAGACGACAAGGATTCAACCAAATCACAGAAAAACTAGATCATTTTTTTACAGGGGTGAGTTGGGATCTTTTAACTTAACATTAACCTTAAAAATACTTTCCATAGGTGGTTCAGATCATTTCTCGATCAGACTTGACACTCAATAATATGCCAAACCAAAGCACAACCCCTTTAAATTCAAAAATATTTGGTTTATCTATAAAGATTTCCTGACTAAACTAGAACAATGGTGGAATGATGATCAATTCAAAGGATCCAAAAAAAATTTCTTTATGGCCAAACTTAAATCTTTAAAAAGGAAAATACTAAAGTGGAATAAGGAAGACTTTAATAACATTTTTGAAGAAAAACATGCAATTGAGGCAGAAATAAAAAAAGTAAATGAGGAAGTCATAAAACTTCAAATGAATGAAGAGAGATATCTAAAAGAAAAGGAATTACTTTTCAAACAAGTAGAATTCCTAAGTAAAGAAGAAATCTATTTGAGGCAATAATCTAGGGAGATCTGGCTTTCAGAGGGAGACATAAATACAAAAAAAAATTTCATAATAGTACTAGGCTTAGAAGAAGTATTAAAAGGATCAATAAAATAAAATAAAAGTCTAGTGGTACTTTTACTAAGGAACCAGTAGAAATAACTAACGAATTTGTCCAACACTACGTGAATATCCTCAACAACTTTGAAACCTCCAACCTTAAAGCCCAACAAGAATTACTTCTTGCTATACCTAACTTAATCATAGAACAAGACAAAAAATGGTTAAATCACAAATTCACATTGGAAGAAATCAAAGATGCTCTTTTTCAAATGAAACCAGATAAGGCCCCAGGACCTGATGGGTTCCACGCCCTCTTCTTCCAAAAATGTTGGGGATTTCTCGGAAATGAATTATGGGAAGCCATAGAGTCCACCAGAAACTCTGGTTCAATCCTAAGTGAAATAAATAACACCTTTCTAACACTTATTCCAAAGAAAAGTAATACAGAAGAACCAAGAGATTACAGACCAATTGCGCTTTGAAACACCATCTATAAGATATACTCTAAAGCTCTGGAAAATAGATTGAAATTATTATTTCCCAAAATTATAGTCGACAAGAAAATGTGGTTTGTTTCCAACAGATCTATCTATGAGGGAATAATCATCTCACAAGAGATCATCCACACAACTCAAGTAAACAAAGAACCCACTATGCTTGTAAAACTAGATATCCAGAAAGCTTACGATAAGGTGGATTGGAGATTCATATGAAAATTATTAGAGGCATTTGGATTCTCCAAAGGTTGTATTACAACAATCTTTAGTTGTATCTCTACGTCTACCATATACATCCTCATAAATGGATCTCCATCTTTTTTTTTTTAATATTTATAGAGGTATTCATCAAGGAGACCCCATATCCCCTTTCCTCATTGTCATTATGGATGATGCTCTTGGAAGAAACATTAAAAAATCTTACTTAGAAGGGAAAATTGTTGGTGTGAGACTAACAGAATCCATCCCTAACATTACTCATCAATAGTTTGTAGATGACACTATCCTACCTGGAAGGGATGCCATAAAAGAAGAAAAGGAATTTAAAGTAATTCTTACCAAATTTATGAAGGCTTTGGGTCTGATGTTCAATCCAGATAAATCAAAAATATACTTTCTAAATACTTTCCCAAACCTCCAAACCAAGATCTGCAGGACCTTGGGATTCAAAGTAGGTAACTTCCCATGTAAATATTTAGGTGTCCTTTTAGATAAAGGTATAATAAATAGGAACCTATGGGATCCCATATATTCCAAAATACACCAGAAAATAGATACTTGGAAAGGTAGATGGCTCTCCAATGCTCGTAGGGAAACAATGATTAGATCTATCCTCTCTACTATTCCCAATTATCAGTTGTCTATCCTCCCAGTCAAGAATGGGATTAAAAATAAGATAGACTCAAAATTATGAAGCTTATTTTGGCAAGGTACATCTGAAAACAAGAAAATGGCTTTAATAAAATGGGATAATATCTATAAACCCAAAGAGAATGGAGGAATAGGGATAAAAAATATTCAATGGAAAAATAAAGCCTTAGGAGCTAAATAAGTATGTAACTTATACAAAAATCCTAATAGAAAATGAGCCCAAACTCTTCTCCAAAAATACATAAAAGATGCAGAACCAATAAACATTTTCAGAACTAAAAATCATGTCAAAGGATCTCAGATATGGAATTTTATGATGGAGTGCAAACCATTAATAGACAATAAGCTGACATGAGATATTGGCAATGGTGATAATATCCTATTCTGGGAAGACTCATGGGGGGGCTATGAAGGTCTTGACAAAATATATCTTGACCCCAATATCAAAAGAACCCTTATCCAAGAATGGGGAGACAATCTCTCTTAGTACATTAGTAAACATAAACATAATACTACTTTAGGATGGACTTGGAAGTCATTTGATCAAACATCTCTAAACGAGGATCAAAAGAAAACAATCATGGACATCCTTAACAACAAATAATTCATCCTTAAAAATAGATGAGACAAACTAATTTGGGCTGATTCTAATAATGGAAACTACAATGTCAAGGATGGTTAGAACCTCATATTGAATAACCTGCATTTGAAAAAAAATGACCTACCTTTAGAGCTCTGTTAGGATAAATATTTTTCACCAAAACTAGGTATCTTTTTATGGGCGGCCCTCCAAGAACATATTATTACAGTAGAATGGTTCAAAAAAATTGGTTTTGAGGGCCCCACAAGATGTCCACTATGCCAACATGTAGAAGAAACTATTGACCACATCCTATTCAATTTCCTTTATTCCCAAACTTATTAGAGTAACATAAAATTAAATCTAAATTGGTCTTCATCTTATAATGAACATTTCATAGAATTTATTAAATAATGGCCCACACAGCTCAAATCCCACATGTATAAGGACATCTGAAAAATAGAACCTTCCATAGTAGTTTGGGAACTCTGGAAGGAAAGAAACAAAAGAATTTTGAAAAATACTGAGATGTCCTCTAATGTCCTTCTTGACAAAATTGATATTAGCATTGTAGAAACCCTAAATAAAAGGCTTAGAAATACACATCACACAAAAGGAATCTTCTCTATATGGGATAAATCCATACGAAAGAACTGGAATGGCCTAATTGTACCACCCCCATTTGGCCTCGAGGGAACAAAGAGTAGAGCAGTCAGAGCTCAATGCTAGTGGTCTCCACCAAAACTACGGTGGTATAATCTAAACTTTGATGGAGTAGCAAGAGGTAATCCCAAGGTTGCTGGCATTGGATGTGTCACCCATTCAAGAAAAATAAAAAATATTTCTGAACTATGCAAACCTCTTAATTATTCAACAAAAAATATGGCAAAAATGATAGCTGCAATGGAAGGCTTAAACCTTTGCAAAGAATTAGGCATCATGAACTTAGAAATCGAAGGGGACTCCCAAATTATTATCAACACTCTCATATCACAAAAAACCCTTAACTGGAAAATCAATGTCATCCTTGAAAAATCCCTAGAATATCTTAATAATTTCAAAGAGGTCAAAATTAAACATATTTATCGAGAAGGAAACAAGAAAGCAGATAATATAGCAAACCTAGGAGCAGATGGAAAATTAGTTAGGTACGTTAATCCTAAATTCATTAGTGCTTAATAAGGAATACTAATTCTAATAGATAAAAATAAATATAAGTAAATGTATAATATCTTAACATAAACTACCTTTCAAACATACCTAAAACCAAAGCTGAATATCATATAACAAAATTTGGAAAGTAATAACTACTAAATTAAATCCTGAACTTTTTAGGTAGTTATAGGTTGGCATGTCCTAATAGACTAACATTTCCTATCAGGTGCTCAAAATATCCCATATCCAATCCATATAATAATAGTAACTTCAAGCTAAATAATAAAAAAACAATATCCTAAAACCTACTGAATTAACATCAAACCATATAGGTAGATAATCCTAATTACCGCATATACTGTTAAAAATTAATAAAATATCAATTGACATAAATACTCACGTATTATCTAATTACCTCTTTATCTCAAAGTATTACCTAAATTAATACATCAATATCTGGAACGATAGCATCAAATCACATAATGATGATAATAAACTAAGAATACCATATAATTAATAGAAATATTTATGCCAAAGATCATATGAGGTGGCTTATTAAAGCTAGGAAGCACACGCATCAAAGTACTAATTTTCACATTATTAAAACCATAGCCACCATCATAACAAGGAGTGATGTGCTTCCGCAAAGACAATAAATCCAAATAAAAATCTAATACACACACTTTAATCTGGAAGCTTCGTGGATATAAGGTAAACTTAAATAGACTAGGCATGCATTATAATTTGGGAGAAAAAACTAGAGGAATCCCTTGAGAATTAGTCTGATAGATATGAATGTACTCACTTTTCGAAAATTGGGAAGAGACAAATGGCATCTCAGGGCCCCATCTTAACAGAGCGGTGAAATAATATACTAATGAACATTTCAGATGTGAGTAGAAGGGCGTTGGAGAAGATCCTAGGAGAATTTTATTTCAATAATGAATTCACAGTGAGATTCGATGGTCATATTGTTGGTATCGTCATCTCACTGACAACGGAAGCGAACTACCCAAAGGATGAAATTGTAAATGTAGAAAGGAAAATTTTCAAAGATGATATCCTCATAGGTTTAGATAAAGTTGTTAATAATATTGATAAGGATAGACAAATCTCATATCCATAAATATACATGAGGGCGAATGTGGAAAAAATACCTAACATTCATGCTTCTCAGAAACGCCCTATACTCATCCATAGAGAGGGAGAAATCTTTAAAACTTTATGGCCAGTTATGAAAAGGAACATGGATTTCCTAATGAAGTCTCTGCAAGAAAACCAATTGGCTACAACCTAGGTTATGGATTAATGGAGAGGAGAAGGCTATAAAATCCCTAATGAATACTATGAATAAGACACCCAAAATGTAATATTCATATCACCAAGTGTCATACACAACACTTGTAGTCTAAAGGGGAGCTGCTAGGATGATGAAACGTTAATAGTGTTCAAGCCAATGAATGACGAAACTAGTGGTAACTAAACTTATAAAGTAGAAGAAGAAGATAATATAGTTATTAAGAAACTTAAATAGACACTTACATATTTTAAGAATCACGGATAGTCTCTGAAAACTTTGTGTAAATAAATCCCTACTACATTACCTTACAATTTCAAACTTTGTTTCTAGGATTTAGCATGTTCTAGAACTTTAAAAATATATATGGTTAACTAATATGAATATATGTTTAACAGGGAATGCTTTATTTAAGGTATTTTAATAGTTAAATTTCCTTTCTTCAAATCATGGTTAGAAAGGGGTAGTACATTAGTTTATTTTCATATTTAGAATTGCCAACCCTAAAGACATCAAGTTAATATAATAATATTATATGCTACTTTCCAATGTTTTATTGAAACATAGTGGGGTAAATATAAATGTATATTCACATATAAATATATAAATACACACACACACACACACACATATATGTATGTATGTATGTATAATATGACATTTACATATATTACTGATAATTCTTATATTAATTCAGATACCTAAACAAACCCCGTATATAACCCCTCTAGGCTACAAACTCTCTCTATAATGGGTCTTTCTCTATAGCTCCTATCTTAGTTATGAAATTTTAGTATATATAAATGTTAAAATTTAAGAGGAACACTATCAATTAAGTGAGAATATGAATTAACTTCTATATAAGGTATATGTTTTAGAACTTGTATAGAATTTGTATTGATTATGTTCAAATAACAATTTGAAAATCTGGGTAGGCATATTGGATGGTATATGTTCTAATATTAAAATTGGACATCAAATCTTATATTTAAATTTTGACCGTCCAAATTTTAAGTATCTGCTACAGTAAGAGAAGCAATGACAATTATTTGGATCATATGAAGAGGCATAGTTGATTTGAACAGATCTCTCTCCAACTAAAGTAGTCTGGGAAGATCGCCTTTTGTACGCGAAATGATTAATGCAACTATCACAAACTTTTTACTGTATAAGCTAACTCTTACTTGTAATAAGATGTGATTTAGGATGATGTGACAATACTTGAAGTTGGTAACAATAGTAGAAACAATTTAAATAGCATGATAAACATTCAAACACTGAACTCTTAAAGTTTCTTAAATTTAAGAACATAATCTATTTACTTTAAAAAATGGTTAGTCTAAGTGCACTTCTACATAATCAAGGAAGAAGTTGATTTGCACAGACTATGAAATGTTTAGATTACCCCTAAGTGGTTTAATCGGATCTCTTACCCTGCCTAGATCTCATAGATGAATGGATTTAAATATACCTAACAATTAAGTAGACATATACTGATATATATAATTATAATTCCTACAAATGTAAATTGATATATATACATAAATATACAAACACATATGTATATATAAATATATTGTCTTTGCAACATAATTATATATTTAGATGGATATATAAATATAAATGTGTCACAAACTATACATTAGTTAGGTTTGGGTTGTCCCATATGCCCATTCTGCTTGAATATTAAATAAGTAATAAACAACCTACTTCTATATATCCTTAACAGCAAAGCAATCTCACCTCGTATCCATCTAATTATAGATTCCCTAATATAAGTATCCTGACCATCTTGTAAGGGATTGATATAATTATAATCCTAACTCCTCTTAAGGTCTCCTTAAGAACTGATCTTGAAATGACTAAGCATACTAAATGATAGGTTACTGAATAGGAGGGATAAGGAAAGCCACTCAAATCAATATTTAAGTTGTTAATCCCTCCTCTCCATAAAAGTTTTATCTATGTTTGAAGAGTCTTCCTTCTTATGTAATAATGTCAACCCCCATAAATCTGAGAGGATCTAAGACACAAGTGGCCTTTGAGTGATGTATCACCATTTACAGACTTAAGTCTATAATGTTAAGTACTCATTCTCTAACCCTCTAGGTAGTCTTTCAGATTTTGGAGTAGGAATTCCTTACTAATGATGATCACTACCATGTAAACTCTGATATACCTTCTATGTTTATATCCTCTTCCATCCAAGTTAATCAAGTAAAATCTGATTTAGGAAGGCTTTGTACTCGCATATTCAAATGTAAATTTTTTGGAGGCCTAGATGTAGTAATTAACAATATTTGGGGAGATGTGACCATCATAAAACCTAGATTCTACAATACACCTATGATTAATGGAAACTTGTCCCCTCATCTCCCATCTTGGAAATTGATGACCTAGCTACTCTGATATCAAGAACCCTTGGTATAAGAAGGAACCTTGAATTCCTTTAGTACTATTTCCATGTTAGGGTGCCTGAGATAGAATATTGGTTCTACACCTATTGGCACGAAGACAATATGAGAAACACAGATAGAGATGGATAGAGTGATTTAGAAGAAGAAGAAGAAATAATAGTTAAGGTAGTTTATGCTGACCCAAGTAGAAAAAGAAAGAAGGATGAGGAATCCCCAAGACTCCTAAATATAAGAAGGAAACACCTTAATAATAACTATGGGGATACTAGTCAATTATACAAGGTTTTAAAAAATGATGACCCATAAATTACTATATTTTTCTAAACCTAGTTTTAAAGTTTATTTATGATTATCTTTAGCCATAAGCATTGAAACTCACCATCTGGAATGTTGTTTATATCAAATACAGTAGCATGATTATATTATCTTTAGTTATGAATACGATAATGATGTTGGATGATATCAGAATTGAGTACTAGTGAAGTTGTTGGCATTCATGTTTTGTCACTAATGTCAACATATTTTTTTGTGGAGAGAACCGATTGGTTATTACTATTGTATGATGACTGAAAGAAGTGTAAGAACATTCTAGAAATAAATTAGAATGAGAGAAGATGGGTATATGAATAACGATGTGTGATGACCTTATTCCTAAGCTCTCTTGACTTAATATTTCATATTAAAGATGTTACAAATATTTTAGTGAAGACTGGTTTCTGGACTGTGATAAGTGATGCTTGACAGAGTGAGTCTCTATGTTTTGGGGATATCTTACAAGCGATGATGATTTAGGTTATGCGATCTTAAGAGATGATAGAAGGCATATTGAGGAATTTGTTTTGTTGATCACAAGTTGTGTGATTGTTGGTGACGTCAGTTGTGGCATGTATTCTAGAGGAGACCTATTTGGGGCCAACTTCAGAGATGTAGTGTACATTATGGATTGCAAGCATGGATTGCGGATCTTGGATTATATCTAATGTATTGTAATTGATGTTTACTTTTTCTAGGTACCTTGTGTATCTTAGCAAGGGGTTGAATAATTATTTGTATATTGGGAAAGATTAATTGGATGACCTAATCAATTATTGTAATAGGTTATATATGAGATATATTTTCTTTTGAAAAGATGTGATAGTTGAATGATGAGAAGGCAATTGAAAAGATAGAGAAGTGTGAAAGCTACAAAGCTTGATTGGCTACTAGATGTAGAGCAGAGTTTGTGATTATAGTACTTCATTGGAACTGACCAAGCAAAGATAATTGCTATCAAATAGTTCACTGGATTGTATATTTATTATATACACTTGTTTGGGTTGTTAATCCTTGAGGGTGGCTTTTACCCTCTTTGGGTAGTGTGTCTAGGTAGTGATTCCACTGTTACTCTTGACTCCTAACAGGGTCTATCCTTTAACATGGACTATGTGCTATAATCTTGTAATAAGCTCCTAATAGGACTAAATCTTTTATCAGGAATACTATACTCTCAGTACATCATTTGTAGGTGCTAATTCCCACTGGGATTTTACCTTTAACAGGGTTTGCTCGACAACAAGTATTGTGTTATTTTGTTGGCATTTACTGTGTTATCATTTGCATTGAATTTTTAGTTTATAAAGTTTAAAGTTTAATATTTTGTATCACAACTAATTCACCCCCCCCCCCTCTCAGTTGTGCTTGTGGATTGTTATTCCTAACAATTAGTATCAGAGCTACTGTTCCTTAGAGAGAAAACTTAATAGCTTGAGGTGATCCTGAAGATGACTTACTATAGGAAGGATAGTCTAAAATGTGATCATGAAAACTTTGACAGTTGGAAGAACAAGATGAGAACACATTTGCTATGTTTAGGAATTGACTACTAGATGATCATGAAAAAGAAAGAAAAGATAGCGACTAAGGATGAATTGGAGAAGGATATTGAAAATGATAATAAGCTATTTTCATGTACTATAGTCACAAGGGAATCACTGATCAATGTAATTTCTAAAGGTGAATTCATAGAAGTAAAAGATTTAGATTCTGCACATGAAATTTGGACAAGATTGGAAGCACTATATGAAGGAGATAAGTTTGTAAAATAGGTGAAGCTACAAAACTGGAAGACAAAGATGAAATCATTGAAAATGAAATATGATGAGAAAATTAGAGCATATACATAGAGAATTACTGAAGTGGTTACTGGCATTAGGAACTCTAGAGGTACTTAAAGTGATGAAGAAGTGATTGCAAAGATTCTTAGATCTCTGACACCTACATACAAAAATAAAGTACAAGCTATAGAAGATATTATTCCTTTGTCACCGAACTTCAATATAGAGATGTTGATTTGAAAGCTAACTACTTTTGAGGACACATAACTGGGAGATTCTTTAGCTAAAGTTGAGTCAGCATTCAAGGCGACTGTGCATAGAAACAAAAACACCTTATCTGGAATTGTAAGCACTAGAAATGGTGACTTGAGAGAAGAACTTGGAGACTATGTTGATGAATGGGAACAGATACAGGAGGAAGAAAGAAAGTTAGATGAAATGGTAGCTCTGATCACTAGAAGAGAAAAGAGAGGTAAGGGTAAATTTGAAGGCAAGTTACCTTTGAAATGTTTTTCATGCAACAAGATTAGTCATTTTTCATCTCGATGTCCTACAAGGGTTCCAAAGCATAAACCTAAGTTCTAAAAATCAAAGTAATATAAAGACAAGGAATGTTATTATGCTAGTGAAGTTGTTTCTTATGATGATGCTATTGATTATGATGAAATTGGATTTATTTCTATTTAGCATGATGAACTATACATGAAGAAAAATCCTTAGTATCTCATGTTGAAAAGAAATTTGAATGGGTTGTAGATAGTGGTTGTTCACATCATATGACTGGAGATAAAAACATGTTTGTTAGTCTGAAAATATATGATGGTGGTTTTGTTAGATTTGGTGACAATACTCCTAAGCTTATCATTGGAGCTAGATCTATTACTATGGATGGAAAAACTGATAGTGACAATGTACTACTTGTTGATGGACTTAAGCATAATCTATTGAGTGTTGGACAACTAGTGGACAAAGGTTATCAATTGAAATTCATTGATGGGAAATTTTCTATTAGAAGTAAATCAAGAGACTTGATCGCATCAGGTACTAAATCTAGAGGTAATGTATTTGAATTGAATACATAAAAGGCTTCTTGTTTTATTGCAAAGGTTGATGACAGTTGGTTATGACATAGAATATTTTTTCATGTTAACTTTGATAATATTTTGAAGGCAAGTATGTCTAATGTTGTAAGAGATCTACCTAAGATTGTGAAATCATATAACATTATGTATAGAGAGTGTGTTATGGGGAAGCATAATAGAAGCAGTTTTAAAAGCAAATCTTATTCAGCAAAAGGGAAGTTGGATCTGGTACATACAGATCTATGTGGTCCTACAAGAGAAAGATCTTATTATGGTGAAAGGTATTTTATACTTTTTATTGATGACTTTTCTAGAATGATAAGGGTTACATATTTAAGAGAGAAGTACGAAGCATTTGACAAATTCAATATATTCAAAGAAAAAGTTGAGAATGAATCAGGTTTGAAGATAAAATGTTTGAGATCATATAGAGGTGGTGAGTTTAATTCAGACTTATTTAATACCTACTACAAAGAGCATGGAATATTCAGATATACATCTTCTCCTAGGACACCACATCAGAATGGGACAACATAGCGAAGAAATAGAACAATATTAGATGTTGCCAGAACTATGCTACTGGAAGGAAATGTATCACATGTTCATTGGAGAGAAGTTGTTGGTACTACAGTGTACACCTAGAACATAATTCAGATCAGAGAAGGTACAAGTAAGACTCCTTATAAATTATGGTTTGATCATACTCCTACTATAAAATATTTTAGAATATTTGGAATTAAATTCTATATAAAAAGAGATGATGAGATAGGGAAGTTTGATGCTAGAAGTTATGAAGGTATCTTCCTTGGTTATTCTACTAAGACCAAAGCCTATAAATGTTTCAATCTAAGATTGAGGAAGTTGATTGAAAGTGCTATTGTGAGGATAGATGAAAATTTTCAGATTTAGGAAAGAATGTATGAATGTGGTCAGATTACAGAGATAAAAGAGGTCACCACTGGTCCTACAGAACCTTTGGAGATTGACAATGAGATTGAAGATGAATCATTTGAGCTCACTGAAACTCCTAAGACTCCAAGGTATGTTAAGAAGAACCATCCTGAACATCAAATCATTGTTAATGAAAGTAAAGGAATGATGAAAAGATCTAAAGTAAGAGATGAAATTTGTTTGATTTCTCAAGTGAACCAAAAACTACTCATGAAGCATGTAGAGATGAATCTTGGACTAAAGCTATGTAAGAAGAACTAGAATAGATAAAGAAAAACAATACTTGGGAATTGGTTCCAAGAACTAAAAACAAAAATATGATAGGAACTAAATTTTTTTTAGAAACAAAATGGATGAGGAAGGAACAATGGTAAGAAATAAGGCTAGACTTGTTTGTAAAGGCTACTCACAACAAGAAGGCATAGACTTTGAAGAAACCTTTGCTCATGTTGCTAGATTGGAAGCTGTGAGATTATTTCTTTCTTATGCTGCACATAAAGACTTTAAAGTATATCAGATGGATGTGAAATCTGCATTCTTGAATGGAGATTTGGAAGAAGTATACATAGAAAAACCTAGAGGATTTTCATTGACATAAGATGATGATATGGTTTGTAAGTTGAAGAAAGCATTGTATGGACTGAAACAAGAACCGAGAGCATGGTATGCAAGACTAAGCAGGTATCTACTTCGTCTTGATTTTAGAAAAGGTAATGCAGATAGTACTTTATATTTAAGAACTGGTGAAGATATAATCTTAATCATAGAAGTTTTTTTTGATGATATCATTTTTGGAGGCAATGATAAGATGAGTAAAAATTTCTCTAAAGAAATGAAAGATGAATTTGAAATGTCAATGATTGAGATGAAATTTTTTCTTGATTTCCAAATTAATCAGAATAAGAATGGTATTTTTATATCTCAGACCAAGTACCTTAAGGAAATGTTGAAGAAGTTTGGAATGGAATATTTTAAACCTGTTGGAACACCCATGGTTACTGGTTACAAACTCACTAGTAATGATGAAACTCTGAGTGTTTTTTAGAAAAAGTACAGATCTATGATTTAAGGTCTACAATATCTAACTCACACCAGACCAGATATTTCTAATGCAGTTGGAATTGTGGAAAGATATCAAGTAGATCCTAAAGAGACACACCTCGCTACTATGAAAAGAATTTTCAGATACTTGAAAGGAACAATAGAGTATGGATTGTGGTATGAAAAATTAGATGAATTTATTTTAAATTCTTATACTGATGTTGATTGGCCAGGTAATGTGGATGATAAAAAGAGTACAAGTGGTGGAGCATTTTTCCTTGGAAAAAGGTTGGTTTCATGGTTAAGTAAGAAGTGGGACTGTATTTCTCAGTCTACTGCTGAATCTAAGTATGTTGTTACTGCTATAAATTGTACACAAGTTATTTGGATGAAACAAATGTTGAAGGACATTGGAATAATTTTTGAAGAGCCAGTGGTTATCCATTGTGAGAACACTAGCATAGTGAATATATCAAAGAATCCTGTAATGCATTCAAATACTAAACATATTTCTATTAAGTATGATTTCTTGACAGACAAGGTAGCAGAGAAAGAGATTATATTGGAATACATTAGCACAAAGGAATAGATAGCAGATATATTTACAAAACCTTTGCCAAAAGATTCTTTTGAGTATCTCAGAAGCATGCTTGGGGTGAGAGCCCCTCCTTGTGGTAATTAATTGATGCAGGAGTGCATTAGTCCAGTGGCTTTGAGAGCTATATCAATTTTTGGACTTGATGTATGGATCTACTCCTCAGGGGGAGTGATCGTAAGAACACTATAGAGCACATTTGGGTGATTTTGCACCTGACTTTTAGACATGAAGATTTGAAAAAGCTACACCTTAAAGAAGATTAAAGAAAAATTATGGCACCCTTTGTCATTGTTTCCAAAGGGGGAAAGATTCTATGTGAAAATCCCTACTATTTTAGGGAGATTTGTGTTGAGGATATTGAGAAGATTGTATTGAGAGAGAGTACTTTTGGGTTGATGGATTTTCCCATATGATTCCATCAATGCCAAAGGGGGAGATTGTTGGATTATATCATAATTGATTACTACTGATTTTGTTGGCATTTATGTTTTGTCACTGATGTCAACATATGTTTCTATGGAGAGAACACACTGGTTATTACTATTGTAAGATGACTCACAGAAGTGTGCGGACTCTATATGGATGAATCAAAATGAACAAACATGAGGATATGAAGAAGAATGGATGATGACCTTATTCATAAGGTTGCTTGGCTTAATATTTCATATTGAAGATGTTATAGATGTTTTAGTGAAGACTGGTTTTGGGACTGTGACAAGTGATGCTTGACAGAGCGAGTCTCTATTTTTTGGGGATATCTTGCAGACGATGATGATTTAGGTTATGCGAGCTTAAGAGATGACAGAAGGGATATTGAGGAATTTTTTTTGTTGATCATAATTTGTGTGATTGTTGGTGACATCATATGTGGCGTGTATTCAGGTGGAGACGTATTTGGGGCCAACTTCAGAGATGTAGCGTGTATTATAGATTATGAGCGTGGATTGTGAATATTAGATTATATCTGATGTTGTAATTGATGTTTACATGTTATAGGTACCTTGTGTATCTTAGCAAGGGGTTAAATAATTATTTTTATATTGGGAAAGCTTAATTGGCTGACCTAATCAATTATTGTAATAGGGTATATATGAGAGATCTTTTCTTTTGAAAAGATGTGATAGTGGAATGATGAGAAGGTAATTGAAAATAAAAACAAGTGTGGAAGTTGTGAAGCTTGATTGGTTGGTGGATGTAGAGCACAGTTTGTGATTATAGTACTTCATTGGAACTGACCAAGCAAAGATAGTTGATATCAAACAGTTCACTAGATTGTATATTTCTTATATATACTTGTTCAAATTGTTAACCCTTGAGGGTAGCTTTAACCTTCTTTGGGTAGTGTCCTTGGGCTATGAGTGCACTGTTACTCTTGACTCCTAAAAGGGTTTGTCCTTTAATAGGGACTATGTATTGTAATGTTGTAATAAGATCCTAACAAGGATAAATCCTTTAATAGTGATGCTATACTCTCAGTACATCATTTGTGGGTGTTAATCCCCACTGGGGTTTTACCTTTAACAGGGTTTCCTCAACAACAAAGGATTGTCGTATTGTGTTGGCATTTATTGTGTTATCATTTGAATTAAAGTTTTGTTTTATATGATTAATGTTTAATAATCTATCTCACAACTGATTCACCCTCCCTCTCAGTTGTTCTTGTGGAATTTTATTCCTAACAAATGTTTTGTTTGCAATAATTATTCTAGATTCTTAGTTTCATTGTAACTCTAAAAAATTGGTACAAGAGCACCTAAGGTTAAGAACATTTCTAGGATAGAAAGCATTTTTTAGTTTCTAAGGTGTTTTGTTCCACCATTTTGGTAATGACTGAGGTCAATCAATGAAAAAACACCATAGTTGCTAGATAGTTGTTTCCTAGCTTAAGTATGTGTTGAGGTAGTTTTTAAACCTCGAGAAATGCAACAAGGCCCTAGAAACTGAAGATTGATTATCAGCTGATAAGTGATGTTGGTGCTCAGGCATGTTTGTCAGTAATGTCTCTCAGGAATGTTTTTCGATAACATCCCTCAGGTATGTCAGTTAGTGATGTTTCCTGGTGTCGATGTTTGTTTTCAATTTTTGTTTTGACGCTCGGTGTTGAATTTTTTGTGTTTGCCGATGATATTTATGTTGCTCGGTGAAGTCAATGTTGGCACTCAGTAATGTCAGTTAACGACCCAGGAAATGTGGGATGTGATATTTGTGACTAGCTGGGTCAACTGCAACGGCTCTCTATGTGTTGTTTTTTCTTGGAATGAATAGGGACACCTGTTCTAGTGATGGAAGGGTCATTTTGTTGGAATTATATTGAGATGATGTACTGAGAGGGGAGGGGTGAATCAGTACCTCTAAAAATTTTCTTTGTTAGCCCATTAACCCTTAATCATTCGTTTGTAAATTACCTTGTCTAACTATTCATCTTTCTTTATGTATATGCAATCATATCATAAATTCTTTAGTATGTAACCATAACAGAAACATTCATGAAAATAGATAACACATGACACAAGATATGATATCATAGAAAACTCCTGTTAGGAAGTAAAAACTATGGTGGGGATTGTTACCCACAAGACTTCACTATCTATAGATAAGAAGGGGCCAGTTAAGGCTTACAATTGGTCACTTTTGATGACCTACCCTATTAGGAGTATTACAGTGGAGACCTGTTAAGATCTACTTCATTTGAAGCTTTAGCAACACTGTTAAGTGTGCACTCTGTTAAGATATTTTTAAAGAACTATTAAGTCCACCTTCTACAAAAGGATTTTAGATGTGATGCACTTGTTAGAATGCAACTACATAAGTCTTTGATCTGATGATGTATGAAATCTATAATTGTTGATAACAAATCCTATAAAGCTTCATATATATAAGTAATCATCCTTCCATGATTGAATAATACCTTTATCTACTCGTCAGTAGCCTCTATGTGTTCTTGACAACTGATGTGTTATGTTTCTGACCTTTGCATGAATTCTATCTTCTACTCCTTAGATGCTCTGCGTGGCTATCAAAAATAATGAATTCATAACTCACAATTGAGTTTGAACATCTATTTATACTAAATTAGGCTCAATTCTTGATTCATGCATCGCAAGTTAACTCTAGATCCA
>MU225328.1:560480-571464 GCA_018584345.1 Thuja plicata | reverse complement strand
TGATTCATGCATCGCAAGTTAACTCTAGATCCAAGGTTTACAACTTGACCTTGATCTTTAGTTAGATATGTTTTAGATCCGTTAGGATGCATTAAAACATTTACATAAAGCTTTCTTGACCCTCAAAATATGATTTAAAACAAATAGAAACTCTATAAATAGAATTACATTGCTTTATCTATCATGTAAAAATCAGATCCACAATTTGCAGGTTCTCTAACTGACTGTCAATTCTGACGGTCAGTTTTCTTGGTCGTTAGTGTTCATTTCTTGAACTTGTCATTGGGTATGCCTTTTCTATTCCTGTTGGGTTTATTCTAAAAACTATGTCGTCGGTGATTCTTTTAGTCACCGGTGATGCTTGTTCATTCTATACTTAGCATTTTTCATGACCTCAGTGTTTTGTCGGGTATGCTCATTGTTCGCCAATAATGCTTGAAGTCTGTCGGTGATCTCTGTAGTTTGCCAGTGATCTCTGTCAATGTTTTTCAATAAGTGTACTAATGGTGAAATAATGTCATCACATTTATAACTCTAATAGGCCACCTGTGCAAGGTGGTTGAAGTTTTGAAAGAGCACGAGATATTTTGGAGATATTTCTGAGAGATAGATATATAGTTAAAAGCTTTTGTAAGAGAAGTAGTGCAAATAGAGAGTAGATAGAAGATAGGAATGCATGTATTTTATAATAGAATAGAATTTGTGAATACAAAAAGCATTTGTAGAATCATCTTGAGAATTTGTGTGATGGATTCTATGTGTAGTGTGTTTTATTGTGTTATTCAGGTTGAACCAATCGGTTTAGCTTGGAGAGTGGAACTATCGTGTTAGATTCCATAGTATGAGATAGTAGCTTAACGATGAGAACTAGGTCTAGAGAACTTGAGGTGAAGATCTTAGTGATTTCCTCAATTTAGGGTTTGATAATACCTATAAGGTTCATTCAGTGACCTTGAAGCAAATTCAGACTGACTGTCGGTACAACTAGACCTTGATTCTACATCAGATTGGTATCAAAGCAAGTTAGAGAATTGGGCTTGTGTTATTTTGGTGTGATTTTCAAAAGAGTCTGTAAATTCATCCAACATGGTGTCCAATGCAGAGCTGGAAAGAGATGTCAAAGATCAGAGAGAGAATAATAGACTCCTAAAGGAATAGTTAGCCGAAATGGCATACAAGTTAGAAAAAGTGCAACTTCAAACTACAATAGTCAGTGAACTAATGAGAGAAGCTGATGAGAAGGGTAAACAAGTGGCTTAGGAGGACATGATCCTAGAGCTAGACCCTGTGCTTCAAGAAGAGCCATTCTTGAAAGCATTGAAGGCAATGAGTGGTAAGTCCTTAGAAGGGATGCCTTATTTAGTGGCAAAATAGATCCAGGATTAATCATGAAATGGATAGAAATCCTTGAAAATCACTTTGATTGTCATAGTGTGACTGAAGCTCAAAAAGTTAGAATAGCTAAGACAATATTGAGAGAGACTGCTCTCACTTGGTAGAAATTTGTCCAAGATGAAAGGGAAAAAGGAGGAAAGAATCCCATAACTAGTTGGAAAGGTATGGTGGAAAAAATGAAGGAAACTTACCTTCTTGATGATTGTGAGGTGCAAATTCATAATAAAAGGCATAATCTGAGGCAGAAAGACTTAGAAGTTAGTGCCTATATAGAAGAATTCCATAAGCTATGCTTAAGATCTCATGTGATGGAAGAAGAAATCTTAAAACTGGCAAGATATCAGAATGGCCTAAAATTGAGAATTCAAGAAGAGATCGGTCTCTTAAGCCCCAAGACTGTGTAATCACCCAAAAATGGTCTAGTAAACCCATGTCCCCCTTTTCTCAAATATTTTGTCTTAATAAATCCTAAATCTAAGACATTATTGCTAGACTCTAAATTATTGAGCATTTAATCAAACTTTCTTACATAATTTTAATCCTAACTTGTTGAATCAAATCATCAATCATCTAAGCCTAAATCCAAAAAGCATAAGCATTGGGATAAAATCAAAAAGTCCTAAGTCTAAAAAAGTGAACCCATTCACACATGGGTGTGCACTCAAAAATCAAATAAAACAAATAAAAGAGAGGAAAATACCAATTTTGTCTTATTCTCCTCATAAGTTGGCCAATCAAAATCACTTTATCATCTCACATGGATTGAGAAGAATTGCATCACCATCGTTGATCAAATTCTTTTGCCTCTTAATCTCAACCACTTATTCCTTGGAATATCTTATAAAAGGGATAGCTCCCTTTGCTCATTCACAACAAGAGGACTTGGAGTAGAGTTATAATGCTATTTTCATCCTAGATTTCATAGTGCATTCATATTTTATTTACTCTCATGCTAGTTTCTTGTATTTCTTGCATTGTTTAGCTTCATTTCTTAGCTTAATGGCATTCTAGTTCTCATCTCATGGCTTAATCTAAATGCATTTTTCTCTCCATTTCTATTTTAAATCTTGCATTATAATTTCATTTACCATAGTTACTATGCATTTCATTTGATAGTCCATGAACTCTCATTTTCAAGCTTTCAAGAGAAAAGCATGCAAGTCTATGCATCTTGCTCCATATTGCATCGAATCTTCCATTTTGGAGTAGTCAATTCACTGATTTTTCTATGTCTAATCTGATGGACAAACATGAGAATCACACTCGCTTCAACTAGGAAGCAATAAGCTGATTTATAATGGTTTTTATCATTCTTTGAATCTTATGTTTTGCTAACCCCTTTTGATGCAATGGTGTATTGAAGTGTTTGGTTGTGGATTCTAGTTGCACATTTTACCACACACACAGTGGGCACCAAAAATGTGTGTGGTAAAATGTGCAACTAGAATCTGCAACCAAACACTTCAATAAACCATTGCATCAAAAGGGGTTAGCAAAACATAAGATTCAAAGCATGATCAAAACCATTAGAAATTGGTTTATTTCTTCCTAGTTGAAGCGAGTGTGATTCTCATGTTTGTCCATTAGATTAGACATAGAGAAATTAGTGACTTGACTACTCCAAAATGGAAGATTTGATTTAATATGGAGAAAGATGCATGGACGTGCATGCTTTGCTCCATATTGCATCGAATCTTCCATTTGATTAAATCTATATATTAAGCTATATATAGTTCGGTTGTATATACGGCATGAAATATAAAGCATTATTTAAGCTTAGAATCTATATATTTTGTGCCTTCACATGTAAATATATATGGTAAAGTGAATATATTGGATATGCACTATATACGACATGAAATATATATGGATATATATTTCCTAAGCTTATAAAGTATCAATTTTTCTTCAATTTTATAAGCTTATAAAATAAGACAAAATTATAAAGTATCCTAAGGTTAGAATCCTAAGATTATATAAAGCATGATTTAAGCTTAGAATCTATATATTTTGCTCCTACACATGTAAATATATATGACAAAGTGAATATATTGGATATGCACTATATACGGCATGAAATATATACGGCTATATATTTCTGCAAATCAGTTGTGCAACTTGATTAAATCTCATAGATTAAGCTATGAGATGAATATATAAGTCAAAAAAAATTAATTAATTAAGAACAAGCAATCACAACAAGAAGACAAAATAATTCATGTCATATATAGTGCATATCAAATATATTCACTATGAATTATTTTGTCTTCTTGTTGCGATTGTTATGGCATATCTTGAAAATATATTCACTATTAATAGTTGCATATCTTATAAAAGCAATCACAACAAGAAGACAAAATAATTCATGTCGTATAAGCTTATAAAATAAGACAAAATTATAAAGTATCCTAAGCTTAGAATCCTAAGATTATATAAAGCATGATTTAAGCTTAGAATCTATATATTTTTCTCCTGCACATGTAAATATATACAACAAAGTGAATATATTGGATATGCACTGTATATAGCATGAAATATATACAACTATATATTTTCGTGAATCACTTGTGCAACTTGATTAAATCTCATAGATTAAGCTATGAGATGAATATATAAGTTAGGTGATATTTCATGTCGTATATATTTCATGTCATATATAGTGCATATCTAATATATTCACTTTTGATTTGATGCAATATAAAGCATGAAATATATATTAAATCTATATATTTCCCATCGATTTGACCATGTAGTTAGCTCATGGCTTGTCCGATGATTAGAGAGTGCATGTCCGAGCTTGTGGCCTTTCATGGTTGTTACAAATGCCTAATATTTGCGTAAACCATGGGATGTTGAACATGTTAGTGGAGAGATTCCACAATGAGGACAATAATTTTCACTTGCCGATGGGAGAGATGACAATGACTCCTGAGGACATCTATAGGATTCTACAGATTCCTTTTGCTGGTGCACGGGTGGAGTATGATTCCACACCTTTAGTCAGAGTGTGTGTGTTAGCTCGCGTCTTTCATGATCCTTTGATTATAGATTGATCCATCTCCTAGGATACTTTGGTAGAGATTTATAGAGAGCAGTGGCCTCTAGAGTGCGTGCTTGCTGGATTCATTAGTGGGTTCCTCTTGGCTGATCAATCATAGTAGGGGTTCATATGTGGTTGGGCTTAGACACTAGAGAGATTGATCACATAGCTTGTGCAGCTTAGTTGGGGTCAGTGCCTTCTAGTATAGATGTACCATGAGATGCATGAGATCACATATAGGGGGATGCAAGGGATGGTTGTAGGAGTTGTGGTTTTGCATAGATGGGCTTGGGAGCATCTCCCAGTTTGTAGACTAGTTACAGTGGATACCGAGCAGGTTGGATAGCCTTATGTGTATAGATATGCAGGTTTCATCACACAGCCCTTCCTGGGAAAGATAAAGTACTGGAGGTGTCAGCTGGATGATTTGAGCCTGGTGGTATGGAGACCTTACTTGCAGGTAGAGGCTTGGGCTAAGTGGAGAGCTATTCACAGAGAGTTCTTTGTTTCTCTCCCCGTGCTAGGCAAGACATCCTTCATGATAGAGAGATTCACACTATCTTGGGTATTGTGGCAGTATGGTCATATGCAGAGTATATCTATAGAGTATACCACCTATACTCAATTTTTGGATGAGGAGTGCAGAGGTTGGTCCAGCAAGTAAGATTTCATCTGGTGTCTTTCTTTACTCTTTGTGCGTATTCCTGCATAGGTACTACATATTATTGTAAACTGACCATTTGAAATTTTTATTATGTAGGTTGTTGTTGTCATTGTGTACCCAAGAGCTCATCAGGCTTACCCAACCAACATGGGATTATCAGGCAGGAGCAGCAGATGTAGGAGTTACTCCATAGTACCAAGACCATTTGTCAACGTATCCTTTCCCTAGGTTTATAGATCTGACCGAGAGGGTGCCTAGGATTGATGATGATGGTCTAGGGCATGCACCAGTGGTAGATCCACCATTGGTTCCATAAAGAGTACCTCAACGAGTACTATCGCGGACTCCTATTCAGCCAAGAGGAGGAGTGGGTGTTGGTCCTAGTATGAGCAGGGTGTCAGGATGATAGAGAGATCATGGGGAGAGGGGTACCCTAGGATCCATTGGAGGACAAGTGTCATCCACATAGGTGGTGGAGGACAAGATGCCCGATGTGCAGCCTAATCTAGGGCTAGATGATGCAGTAAGGATAGTTTGACAGTGCTAAGAGGCATGAGAGGCTACAGAACAAGAGGGTCCCCAGGGAGAGGAGGCTTAGAGGGAGCCACAAACACCTCAGGATGTGATCAGGTCATTGAGGACATGACTTTGGGCCTCTCAAACATAGCTAGTAGTGGCTCAGTCTCAGAAAGTAGAGAGAGACCGAGTGATTGCAGGGCACAAGTGAGAAATTGTAGGTCACGAGGAGAGGACTCAGACACTACAAAGCCAAGTGACCTTTCATACCAGTAGGGTGGCATATTATATTGTAGCATATATGGCAGTGGTATCGAGGGCACAATAGGTGTCTTCATACTTAGAGTATTTAGCATGATCTGAGGGAGCAGTCCCTCCTCCTAGGATAGATGTTCCTCCATGCCCACTGCCTGATGGTGGCGAGGGGGGAAGCGAGACTTGATTACCCTTCTTCTATCTTATCCCATTCTGATTTTGAGATCCATTGGATTGTATATGATTCATTTGCACCGGGGGTGCACATTTTTGCTTGATATTTATGAGAGCACATCCTTTTGTATACACTGATACATTTTGAGATATATATATATATATATATATATATATATATATATATATGATGATCCTTTTGGTGGTCGATATGTTATCTTCTCTTTATCTCTGTTCACATCTTCTATTGTTGTTGTATGATCTATTGATGTTATATGCTTTATGTATCTTAGATCATAATTCATGTATGCTTCATTTGTGTTGACCATACAGTATGCTTTTTTTCTTTTCATTAACCTTTTGCACAAGTTGAGAATCTTCCCCTTTTGCACAAGTTGAGAATCACTTGATTAGATCTTTTGGGCTCTCATAAATCGAATCTTCCATTTGATTAAATCTTGGGAAAATATATCCAAGCCCCAAGCCATGAAGTCATAGCAGTTAAATCTATTGAATTCTCCTTTGATTAGATTGGTCTCTTAAGCCCCAAGACTGTACATCAATGCTATCAAATATCTCTCAAGGTAGATGAGAATTTCAAGAAGAAACAAGATTCAAACAGTAGAGGCAGAGGAGGATATGGAGGAATAAATCCTAAAGCTAAGAATCAGAGTGAAAATAAACTCATAAAGAATCAAGGAGAACCCAATAACACTAGAGGTGGCCACAATTGATGCAGAGGATCAAATAACTATTCAAGAGGAAGAACTGATAGCCAAGGAAGAGGATCTTATTTCTCTTCAATGAAGTGTTATAACTGTCATTAGTTTGGGAATCCTACATATCGGTGTCCTGCAAAGAGTTATACTTCACAAGGAGGAGAGAAAAGAGCTAACTATGTGCAAAAAGAGTCTTTTAGCAGAAAGACTACAAAAGTCCCCATAGGATCAAAAATGGGAGATCATTTGATGGTTCATAGAACACTTCTCAAGGAACCGATCAAAGAAGAGCCAAGCTAAAGAAGATCTTTGTTTCGAGTCAACTGCAAGATACTTAGTAAGGTCTATAAATTTATCATAGATTCAGGTTCTACTAATAATAGACTTTCCCTAGAAGCTATTGAGAAGTTAAAATTGACAAGGATACCTCACACTAATCCTTATAGAGTTACTTGGTTGAAAAAAGATCAACATGTAATAGTCAATGAACAAGCTTGGGTAGAATTTTCCATAGGGAGGTATAAGGATAGGTTTTTCTGTGATGTCCTACCCATGGATGCGTGTCATCTACTATTAGGTAGACCTTGGTAGTTTGACCGAGCTGCAATTCATGATGGAGTTCAGAATTCCTATTCCTTCAAGAAGGATGGAATAACTTTCAAGGTACAATCAACCTTGGAAGAAGAGAAAGAAAAGAAAAAAGGTCCCAACCTATTGTTGTTCGGTGAGAAATAATTATTAAAGACATTAGAATAAGATGGATTAGGCTTTTCTTTGGTTTTAAAACCAAAAGGTGAAAAGGGAAATGAGAGGGAAGAGTTTCCTTCAGAGATCCAAAGGTTGTTAACTCAATACTAGGCCATAGTTAGTGATGATCAATCAGCTATCCTACCACTTGAGAGATCTATTAGTCATTAGATTGAATTTATCCCAAGAGCCTCACTTCCAAACAAAGCTTCTTATAAGATGACCCCAGAGCAGAATGTAGAGATTTCTAACCAAATCCAGGAACTAATTGACCAAGGGTTTGTTGGAAAGTGACAATGCAAGCAATTGTTATTTTGTCATTGCTATCAAACCTTAACTGGTGATACTATTGTTATCTATTTGAGTACCATATCTATTGTTGATGAAGAAGATTTAACAAGAAGAACAAGTGAATGGTTGAGTTAAGGAAAATAAAAGGGTACTTGATCAGTTGGCACTCTCGCAAAAGTAATTAGTTGTTTATCTTTCAAAGATAGTTTTTTGGTTGTTCTGTGTCGGGAAAATTTTGGCTTGTGCCGAGAAAATTTTTTCATGATGAGAAAGGTTGTTCAATGTCGAGCACTATTGAAATTGCCGAGTGGAAACAGTGATGTTGGCCGACTTACCATAAATGGATTAATTATGAGATTTGAGATCTCTGGCTGACTTAGCTAATTTTATTAGGATATATAATGTTAATTAAAGATTGATCCATGTCATTTACTATATGGGTAACCATAATTAATGCATGGTTTGAAGATTTAATTAGAGACTACTTTGGAGAAGTAAATGTAATGCAAAGATGGAATGATCCGTTGGATCTGACCTAACCTAAGATCTACGATCTTATTTAAGGGGCAAAAGATTTATCTAACCTAGACAAAGAGGTATATGACAACCTCAAGGGGTTATTCATTCAGGATGCTGAAGTGTGCTACTGAATGTGAAGTACATGTATGTATGCAAAAGGGTTGCATAGTTGATTTACTTTTTGGCATGATCTAGTAGAGAAGGCTAAATACAAAAGCAGAGAGTTGCATGTGTGATTGCTTGACAAATTTCCAAGTAGATCAGAAGGTTGAAATGACAATGCAGGCTATCCAATAAGTTAACATCAGAGTTGTAATTAGATCTAAATTTGCAAAGTAAGTTGTATGTATCAGATCACAACTGTTGATTACTTTCTAACCATTGTATCAGTTAAAATATTTTAACAAGGTTGACCTAACAGTCATTTGTATAAATCCTCTAACAAGGTGACATTTAGGTGGAATGTTCTAAGTCCTCTAACAAGGCCACTCCTGACAAGGTGATTAAATCCTTTAACCAGGTCACACCTAGCAATTTGTTATTGTAACCTTTAACAGGGTTGGCTCCTCATAGAGCTCACTTCAGAAGAGTGAAAACTTGGTAGCGTGTTACTGGTGGTTTTTCCCATATTGGGTTTCCATATTAAATACTTGTGTCAACTTGTGTGAATACTTATGGTTTTTTTTACTATTATGTTTCTACAAGCCAATTTCAATAGATAGTAAACTACATGATTAAAGTTGTTGACTTATGCTACTACTACTGAGTAGATCTGAAATATAGAAAGCTTTTATTTGCTACATTTAGACCTGAGTATAACTGATTCACCCCTCCCCTCTTAGTTATTCTAAATTCATTCTAACAATTGGTATCAGAGCTTTGATCTCCTGAAAATAGTTTGAAGGTACTTGGAGCAAAAAGATCAAGATGTATAAGAAGGAGGTTCCTAAGATGAACAAAGATAACTTCCCTACATGGCAGATTTTGATGAAACTGCATCTAGCTGGTATTGGAGATGATACTAAGAAACTTATTGAAAATTCTATGTATCACCTACTACTCTCATAGCTGCTCAACTAAGAGAAAAGCAAGAGCACAATCAAGCAATGTTGGAGATCGCCTCCTCATTGAGCTATTCAGAGTTTGATGATATAAAGAGTTGCACAAATGCAAAGTAGATGTGGGAAAAACTTGCAACTGTCTATGGTGGAGACACAAATGTGCTGAGAGCTAAATTAGAAAGTCTAAGAGGTAAGATTGATGAAATGAAAATGCAAGAAGGTGAAAATGTTAATCATTATTATGGTAGAGTAAAAGAAGTTGTAAATGCCATTAAAGGAGCTAATGGAAAAATTGATGATAACACTTATGAGAAAGGTACTGAGAACTTTACTTCTTGTATATGCTATTAGAGTTTTTGCAATTCAATAATTGAGATGTACTCCTAACAATAATCTGAATCTAGAAAATCTGATAGGCAGACTCACTGCATTTGAAATGTCAAATTATGATAACTATAATCCACAAGGGATTGATTCTACTTTTAGATCACAGCTGGTTCTCAATAAATCTAAGGAAAGAAACATGTGAACAGTGATAGTGACACTTTTGATTATGATCTTGAAGAACTTGAAGCACTTATGGCAAAAAGGCTATCCAGAGGAAAAGGAAAATACAAAGGTAAAATTCCTATTATTTTTTTTTCATGCAATAAAGTTGGTCATATAGCTGCTAGATGTCCTGATAACAATGAAAAAGATGAAAGAAAGGACAACAAATACAAAGAATACAAAGACAAAAAGGATGACTGAGACTTTAGGAAATATAAGGACTACAAAGACAAAGGTAAGAAATCTTGTTATATTGCTGAAGAAACTTTTGACAACGACACTGAAAATTTTGATGACAATGATATAGAAGTAGTTTATATTGCAATGAAAGAAGATTCTGGTGATGATGAGAAAACTGCATTAATCTCTTATATGAGTAAAAATGATTGTTGGATCATTGACAGTGGTTGTTCCCATCATATGACTAGTGACAAAGATAAGTTTGAAACCTTAAACCAATGCAAAGGAGGATATGTAAAATTTGGTAATGACGCACCATGTCTTATCAAAGGTAAAGGATTGATTAACCTAACTGACAAAATTAGATATGATAATGTGTATTGGGTTGATGATCTTAAATATAATTTCCTGAGTGTTGCACAACTGAACACTTCTGGTTACAAAGTTGAATTGTATCGCAGAAAAGCAAAGATCTATGATTCTACTAGAGAATTAGTTGGAAGTGGTGATCAGACTAAAGGTAACTTATTTTATCTAGATTTATCTGAAGAAACATGTTTGTTTTCATAGTAAAATGATGTTTGGTTATGGCATAAGAGGTTGTGTCATGTGAACTTTGATAACTTGGTAAGCATAAGTAAATTGAAAAAAGTTAGCTACCTAAGTTAAAGAAACCTGAGAATGCTATGTGTAAACAATGTCAACTAGGGAAGATGACTAAGTCTAGTTTCAAGAGTAAAAAACATATATCAGAGGAAATTCTAGAATTGGTCCATACTAATCTTTGTGGTCCCATTGGAGAAAGAAGCTATTGTGGTGCTAGATACTTTATTCTATTTGTTGATGATTATTCAAGGATGATGACTGTAATGTT